>JAHXMU010000129.1:1276214-1316947 GCA_019455685.1 Philornis downsi
AAAAAGGTTAGTCGTGTTTTGGTGTGCTCTTCAATTTTTTACTATTCGAAAAAATTATCGATCAAAGAAACTGTATTATGTTTTGTGTAAAAAATTAAATTAAATGTGCAAGGACATTTGAAATGCCGACTGTGGCGTTTGGCGAGTGTACTATGAGCAGAACACAAGTTAAATTGTGGTATAACCGGTTTAAAGAAGGCCGAGAATATGTCAATGACGATGTTCGTTCTGGACCGAAAAAAGCACGTCAAGTTCGGTCTAATGTGAAGGTTTCGCTCACTGTTTTCTTCGATTGCAATGGCATGGTGCCACATCATGAATTCTTGCCACAAGGTCGTACAGTCAATAAGGAATACTACCTTGAAGTTATGCGCCATTTGCGCGAAGCAATTCGTCAGAAACGCACAGAATTTTGGAAAAACCAATCGTGGATTTTGCACCATGATAACGCACCAGCTCACACATCGATGCTTGTGCGTGAGTTTTTGGCCAAAAACAAAACCGCAATCATGCCTCAATCATCGTATTCATCGGACATGGCTCCCGCCGACTTTTTCCTCTTCCCAAAACCGAAGACACCGATGAAAGGAAAGCGCTTTGCTACTATTGAGGAGATAAATGAAAAATCGAAACACGAACTGTTGGCGATACCAAAAAACGCGTTTTAGAAGTGTTTCGAGGATTAGAAATAAAATAGAAATTGATAAATAATTTAATACTTTTTGGAAAAAATTGAAAATAACGGTTATTTTTTGATCACACCTCGTATATGAGAATACGGCAATGACAATCTCTTCTAATGTTGTGGAAATTAATGAAAGAAATGTAAACAGGAATTAATAAGAACGATAAGGTTGTGCTCAAATTACAATTATAATTTCTCGTGTTAACAGTCGTTTACTTTAACTGTCTGTATTTTTATTTTTTGTTCCAAAATCGTATAGTTTAGTAAACTTAAATATTAAAGCACAAACTTTCGACACATTGGGTCTTATTCAAAATTATTTATTGAATAGTCGAAGAACGTCTTGGCTATGAATATTTGATTATTAAACTTTGAATAAATATTTTACGGCCCATTGTCTATAAAGCTTGGAAGTACATTGTTTTAATGAGGAAATAATTCCTCGCAAATTTATTTTTCAGTCAATAGTTAGCAATACTGCCAAGTTGTTTTCTAACACTGAAATTGAAATAACACGTATTTTTTGCTCCCAAATATACATATTTGATATGGAACCTGGAAAATTCTGTGTTCTTATACTATACTCTTTTATTATTGAAATAAAACATTAAAAACTTTAAAAAATTTTATGTAAATGTAGGTGCAATCAGTTGTCCTTATCATTAGTTTACAAATTAGCTGTTTGCAAACTACTTATTGTTAGAAAATATTCCCCGTCGAACAACACAGTACTGTATGAGGAAAAATTTTAACTTCAAATTGCAGTATAATTATTTTATATAAAGTTCCACCGGGAAAAGTCCACCTAGTACTAGCCTCTAACTATTACATGTGACATTTTATTGTATATAAATTTATGTTAGTAAATCGATTTACAGCTTAATGAGATCTTTGGGGCATAAACACCGCGTTATTCATGAAGAGTAATAAAGTCGCTCATTTGTAAAAACCTCGAAATCACGAAAAAGTAGAATCGGTTCTTGTTGTTTGGTTACTTTTAAGAAATGTTCGTAGTAATTTTCAAATTACTTAACAATTTTTTTTTGTGATTTTCTTTTCTATTTTTAGCTTTTAAATATCCAACATCAAAATGCTTCCGATACTATCCAGCTTAAGCTCCTACTACAGTGCCTATGTCTTGGGTGTTTTGACTGTAGGCTATATTCTAGGAGAATTGGGTCATTATCTAATTGGTGTAACTTCCAAACAAACAGCGATTGAATTGGATTACGGAGACATAGCATGCCAACAGAATGTAACCGAATTCACAAGAACAGAATTGCCCATGCAGTGCTCCGCGGTTATGAATGAAACAAGGTAAGATAATTTTTAAACAATCTCATTATTTTTGTTTTTAATTTTCTCGCACTGAAATCGAGTGTATTGTGAACTAGGCATTAGTTTTCATTCATGTTGTGATCGAGATCAAAAATGGAAATATGTTGCAACGTTTTTACTTGCTTAAATTGAAAAAAAAACTAGATTTTAAATAGACATCTAATAATTTTTCGGTTTGATTCATAATATTTCTATTAGTGACTATTTATGGTTGCCAAGACACTTCATAATTATTATTTTAATTGTTTGGAAATATATCTGTCTTTTGAAGATCTAGACAGCATTGTTTACGAACTAACTGTAGCTATTCTAAGCATTGTACAACTTAAATTTACCCACCGAAATTTACTATTGTTTCCATTCAACTCAATTCCAATCAATTAATTTGTTGTTGGTTAAACTCAGCTATTTTATGGTACGCATTTCCTTAAGGCCGCGTTGACATCGGCATCCAAGACCGTGCCTATATCTCCCGAAAGTATCAATGTTCATAAATCGGATTATACTGGAGAACTAGATGAGACTGCACACATATGTGTGTATGTGAACATACCTTAAGATATTCCAAAAATTAACCATACAACTTATAGACAATTTCTTAAAGAATGATAACAATAATCGAAACAGGTCCCCTTAATTTTTCTTAAGTCCAGTACTCAATTCAAACAAAATTTTCGCTTCTCCTTAAGAAGGTATATAGTCGATGCTAACGAAAATATCGGCAGCTTCGTTCGAAAATTTCTTCTGAGAATGCATTTTAGAGCTGTTTAAGCCAGAGCATTTTTTCCATTTTCTACTATTATTTTTTCGTTAATAGGCGCTCGAAGTGTTATTTACTTCATGCTATTGCAGTAACCAAACGCCTAATAACAGCGCGTTAATTTTTTTACACGCGCCAATCTGTTATGTTGCTTACAAGTCTACGGAAAGATAATGTTGTACGAGTACGTCGCAGTTAAAAAAAGTTATCGAAATAGAATTCAAGCACAGTAGTGCTTTGGCGGAAAAATCGCAATCGACCGTTGTTAAGGTGCTACGACATTTTTGCGTGAACAAATTGTTTGCGCATCGGACCTTTGGATGTTACTAATAGATTGAAAGAAAAAAAAAACACCTGGCAACATTGCCAAAAATGGTTCAAAGTGTGAAGGCTGTGGAATTCAAAGCAATTCACAACAAAACACAGCTTAATTTGCGAAAAAAATAGCCCTTTATATTAACACCTAAATACGAACTTCCCTTGGGTGCGGACTGTTTTGGTTGCATGAATTTCATACACAATTACCTACTACATATGGCGAACTGATGCCAATGACAAAAAAGTGGGAAAGGGATGGTTATAGTTTGCCAATTTACGGCCTTTGTTTAGGTAGTATAATTAAAAGCAGAAGTCTGCGGATTAATATCTGTGGTCACAAGGCAACGCGCATCAAGTGGAGTTGAAACAAAATCGAGTTTATTCTTTATTATTATTGTCCCTATTTAGGCGCATATTTGCATCCAATCCTCTGCCAAAAATTCGGTGCGGTTTACAAATTACAGTAATTTTTCAAAACAGCGATTTTAGATATTTGTTCTTTGCCATTCGTCTAAGCGCGATTTTAAAATTCTGTACAATTTGAAAATTGTAGCAAATTTTCGTAATAGAAATTCAATCAATAATTTGGGAGTTAAGTAGTTTTTCCTGTAACCACAGATATATGAAATACATATTTTAATCGATATAGGAACGTAATTTTAACACATTTCTATAAATCTCCACAGATTTATATATCTTAACGCAAAAGTATTCCTCGTCTACTAAGTTAATCTGATTGATTGAATGTGAAATTGCGTCCTAAAATCTTTCCAGATGGCAATCGAAACAACGTGATTTGATCTCAAATTAGCATTTTCCTTAAGACATGACGCACTTACAGACCGATCAGACAGATTTAACCCTATTTGTGGTCATTTTGCTTAATTTGCATACTAAACATTAGTCAGTTTGTACAAACAGGTTTAAATCACCTAAACAAATCTATTATTGTTTCATTCTTTTAAAACATTTCTAAACATACATTGATCGATATAACGTTTATATTCTGTACTTTCCTTTACAGTTGCCTCGCATTGGATTATAATGGCACTTCATATTGCGAATGGAACTATAATGGCTTGGGCATTGAATACCAGATATTGGCTGGACCTACCTTTATTTTAATCTTTACCATTGCTGGTGTGTTTATGGGCGTCGCTGCTGACAAATATAATCGTGTTAAAATGTTGACTGTATGCACGGTGATCTTTGCCTTTGCAATTATTTTACAAGGCACCGTTAAGGAATATTGGCAATTGGTGTTGCTGAGAATGATCATGGCTGCCGGGTAAGTAAGGGAGGGAGAAGGTGAATAATGTATCCCGATGAATTTATTTGTTATGTAACTCAGTGTTAGCTTTAGAAATAAGTGCATGCAAATTATGTAAACGGTTAGCCATTTTGTATTAAAATTAATGTTAAGCAAGTTTTATTCGTCATCGCTTGTTCAATTTTGTAATGAAAGTTAATCCACCCCTTCAGCTAAACGACAAATAAACTTTTCGCTTAACTTTCCGTCTTTACGTTTTCATATGCTTAATAATATATTTTTATACATATATTGTAAATTTGTCTTTTTTTTAACATTTCGTTTCACAAGCTTACATAAGTATTGTCCAAAATGTTATGACGTAAAACTATAAGTTATTCTGATTTCAGTGTTGGAAACCAACAAAAAAAGGTTGTCGTTGCCACTTAAGACAATTTTCAACGCGAATAAACATAGTACTGTCTGGTAGAAAAGTTTAGCTTCAAATTTCACGACAATTTTTTATATGGAGTTTCACCTCGCCTTAGTATCAGCAGATCGTTCATGTGAAAAATATTAAGCACTTCACAACACAGTGACAATTTATCGTGATAAGAATAAATCGTCAAGGATGAAAAATGTGACAAATAAAGGGCGAAACAAAAAGCTAATAATTGGTAAACTTTTAGGGTGCTTTATGTTATTAGAAACAATATGTACAAATGAATTATATCACGAAAACTGTCCTTTCATTTATTAAAATATTGTCACATTAATGGTTTTTTGACATTCTAATTGCAAATGAAAGAGCCGTCGCTCGCTTAAAAGGCTTAGCTTTCAACCCCAGATAAATCAGATAAAATGCGATATAAAACAGAATTGTCAAACTTTTGTTCTCATGGCAATCCGGCAAAATTGTGAAGTATCTATATTAATAAAATACCAGTTAAAAAAAAAAAAAGAAAGAAATCCGTCCACCACGCGCTTGATATAAACTGATACAAATTATAAAATGGATAAAGTAGGGTGTCAAAATTCCTATTACAGTCACATAAAATGAGGAAAACTTTTAAAGCAATTGGAATTGATGAGGAAGTATTAGACTTAAGAATAATCGCCTTAGCTATCGATTTGATCACAACAAAAGAGACCATAGACTATGCAAAGCTAAAGGAATACTAATAACATCAAAACTGTTCCTTAAATACAATTTCACATCTTGAATTTTCCTAATCATAGACTTCAAAAACTCGGGTAATATTAATTGTATCTTAATATATCTCTTAAGTACAATTTTATATCGCAGATTTTCCCAATTCAAAATCAAGCATCATAATATCAAATCCAATGATTTACGAAGCTAAATATTGGATTAAACTTCCTCTCACTCGGTGATATTTGATATAAACCCGACAGGGAATGGGTCTGGGATTTACCCAAAATAACATATTGTTGCCATTGTTGGAAATACAACATATACGCGCCACATGTGGATCATTTTATAGAAAAAGATCAGGTCTGCCTAATATATTGACAGGCTTGCCTAATATATTGGCACAGCCTATACAACTTCGCTATACCTATACAACGCGCTCTCCACATGTGCAAACGTTGGTAAATCCCAAAAACAGATTTCATCGCCTAATAACCGTTTTAAGGAAATTTGCACGATTTAGACGGAGGGGTTTAGATATTCAAACGATACAGGAAAACCTGGAATATTTCTCATAGTAAGTGGCCTTAAGTGAAATTCTAATACTATCTAATTCCAACCTGCCCAGCATAATAAGCTACATCTGGAAGTTGAATCATAAGACGAGGATATTCTTTCATGTTTTTCTCAATAAACTTGATAGGGGAGATTGCTGTGATGCACATACGACAGACCTCGGTCGGCGGTATTGGTTGGGTTGGGTTCCCACATGTCGCTGAAACATTAGGTACTTTGGCAAAAAAAAATGAGAATATGTGTCGGAGACGACTTTATTGTCACTTTCTTTTAGTGCTCACTCTCTTCTTTTTCTCATATGTTTGTTTTACCTCACAATCATAATGGAACAATACATCTTCGAGCTCAGTGAGTGTCTAAACTATGGTATATTTTATTCCACACCCATCTCTAACTTAATATAAAAGTTCGATTTGTACCATCCAGTGGATGCTACTCGATTTCCACACCCGTCAACTCAAACATAAAGTTTTTAGATTTGACTGAGAAGAATTTATATGTGAACAGTTGTCCGCACTAAAACACAGCGGCCAGATTAAAGCTTCCCAGATAATTCAAAAAAATTAAGAAGTGATTTAGAAAATATTAGATTTAAATATAATCGGATATCCCGAATTCGCCATTTAAACCAAAAAAAAATGGATTAGTTCTAAAAGGGAAAATGCACTGAAACAAATGTTGGTTTCAAAAATAATAAAAAAAATACTATTGTGAAAATATCTCATATTAACTTTACTCTTTTATCTTTGCAGCGAATCTGGTTGTAATCCTCTGGCTACCGGTATTATGTCTGATATTTTCCCCGAAAATAAAAGAGCCCTCGTCATGGCCATATTCAATTGGGGCATTTATGGTGGTTACGGCATTGCCTTCCCCGTTGGTCGTTACATTACTCAGGCTAATTTCTTCAATCTGGGCTGGCGTATGTGTTACTTAGGCGCTGGCGTTTTAGCTGTCATCATTGCCGCTTTAACGGGCACCACGCTCAGGGAACCTGAACGTAAATCCATTGCCGAAGATGCGCAAATGAAGGATGGCAAAAAAGCTAATCTCTGGTCGGTGCTCAAGAATCCAGCCATGATTATGTTGATGATAGCTGCTTCCATCAGACACTCGGGTGGCATGACCTTCGCTTACAATGCCGATTTGTATTATAATACGTATTTCCCCGAGACCGATTTGGGCTGGTGGCTTTTCGCTGTAACCATTGGTATTGGCAGCGTTGGTGTTGTCGTTGGCGGTGTTGTGTCTGACAAGATTGTTGCCAAAATGGGCATACGTTCAAGAGCATTTGTTCTGGCCATCAGTCAGTTGATAGCCACCTTGCCCGCCTTTGGCTCCGTGTACTTTGAACCATTGTGGGCCATGATCACTCTGGGTGGTTCATACTTCTTTGCTGAAATGTGGTTTGGTATTGTCTTTGCCATTGTGGTGGAAATTGTGCCGTTGAATGTGCGTTCCTCGACCATTGGTGTCTTCTTGTTTGTGATGAATAACATTGGTGGCAACTTGCCCATATTTGTGGATCCAGTGGCAAAAGCCATTGGTTATAGAGGTGCTATTATGATTTTCTATGCGGGCATGTATGGCATAAGTGAGTATATGATAAAAAGTTTATGGAAATCCTAAAATAAACTATTATTGTTTCATCTTTTACTACTGCCTAGGTTCTATTCTCTTCCTCATCACCTGCTTCATGTTGGAGGGCAAACCTAAACCCACCCCTGCCGAAAAAGCCGAAAATGGTGGCATTGAGGCCCACACTCGGCACATTCAAGGACATGACAACTCGGTCTTTTCTGCCGACGAACATCCCACCTTGAACGGCAACAAACCTTCGGTATTAACGAATCATTTGCAGCGTTCCGGCGAACACAAACCTCAAATCCAAGAGAGCAGTAGACTGTAGGGCTAACTTTGTAGTATATTATTAAATCGATCCCAAATTGTTTCATTCTCTTGTGAAAACATGTGCACACTCCTGAATACTCATGCATTATAATTTTAGACAATATAATCGAATTTTTGCTATCCTTTCCCCTCCTGAACAAAAGGAAAACCACAACATGTGTACCTTTATCTAATAAGTATTACTCGTCATTTAATTTCATTAATTATAGGCAATATTTTTATACAGTTATATGTACTTAGGCATTCTTTTCGAAATGTACAAAGAAAAGAAAATGCAATTTGTTTAGTTATTTTTTTTTTATTGTTGAATAAAAAGTAAATAATTTTTGTTTGTACAAATTTGAAAAATATCTGTTGTTTATTTATTTAGAGCAGATAACGCTTTTGTTGAAGAACAAAGTAGTTTGAATGCAAAGCAATCGGAAAGAGAAATATCAAGTTGAAGTTTTACTTCCTACATATTCTTCTTTCAGTCTATCGAGAAAGTTCCAAACGTTCATTTGTGTTTTACTCAATTTTAATATTATAAAATAACTTTTAAATAAAACTGAGATTCAAAAGCTTTCATAAGAAAACTTAATTTTTAAAAGATTATCCTATCTTTGTTGGATTGCATTTTCTGTTACTATGAATTGTCCAGTGGGGCCACAGTGGTTGATGACTGTGCTACAGTTGGTTTGTGACAGCGTTGCCAATAACATAACTGGTAACAAAAATGGTTCGAGAATTTGCCGTCATTTAGCACCGCTATTGGGAATGATTGTAAAATTGGTTAGGAGATAATAAATAATTAGGGTATTCGTAATATAAAATAAATATGTAAAATAACTGAGTTATTGATTTCTAGGTTTCTGTGCGGATATTAATAAAGCTGGTGTGCACAAAAATCGTATGCTTTCAAATGCCTAAGCTTTCCACTACATCGAAAAACAACATTTAAATAAACATTATAAAATAATTCTCTTGCATCCCATGAATGGGATATGGAACAGCTTCTCACATTCAGCTAGCTTATATGCATTCCATTTTTAGATTCATTGAACGGAATCAAACGTTTAAAGGCAATTTCGAACGTCAATCTGACAAGCTTTTACTAGAGTTGTCGGTTGTCAGCATATTGAGGCGAACGCTTAACAGTGCAACACTCTACTTATAAGTGATCAGATGCAAATGAGGGAGAGAGAGAAAGAGAGAGCAAGTAAGAATACGAATGATAGAAAAAGAGAAAAAGAACAAATAATAGCAATAAGCAGCGGTTTGTGTAGATATAATTGTCACAAAAAACAAACGCGCCGGCCTCCATATACCCCACCATTGTGATCAGCTGCTGCATTATTAACGTTTCTTTTTTCAGATAAATACAAAAATTCTTGAGAAACTAACGATAATTATGTTTTTTTATACTTAGCATTTGCTATTCATTTAGGAAATTTCTAATTTGGGCTACCTGATTGTTATTTACTTGGGAGTAAATGGATCCCTCTGCAGAATTCTCCAAGCAGCTCACGACTTCCGACCTTCGGGCAAGTATTCGCTGGTAATGCAATCAGACATCCGTTTGATGGTAGCTAAATTGATAAGGCGACTAGTTGAGAAACCTAAATGGCATGCTAACACTGATGTGTCTCAGGCCAGTAGGTACCTTCTGTTACTGAAACTCGGATGCATCCTAAATTTAAATTATCATGAAAATACCGAAGAAACCTCCCTAATTGTTGGCGACCCCAAAAAACCTTATAAGGACCATGATTTATGGATATGCTTATGAAATGTTCGCACTCTTTACGGAGAAGGTGGCTCTATCCGACTAGCTGATGTCCTGGATGAATATAAAGCTGACATTACCGCCATCCAGGAGATGCGATGGATGGGACAAAGATGTTCTCGGTGTAAAAAATGTGATATCTAATATAGCTGCCACGCAGAAAGGCATGAATTTGGATGTGGATTTATTATGGGAAAGAGACTGAAAAACCTTGTCTCGCGGTTTAACCCTATAAGTAACCGTATAGCTACTATCCGCATCAAAGCGAAATGTTTTTCCATCACGCTGATCAGTGCACATGCCCCTATGGAAGGGAAAGACGAGGAGACCAAAGACGCGTCTTATGAGTGCCTAGAAAAAACATATGACCACTGCCCTGGCCACGACATTAAAATTGTTCTGGGAGATTTTAATGGCAAAGTAGGAAGGGAAGATGTTCTTAGTCTAACAGTCGGAAAATTCAGTCTACACGGTAACATCTCCGGAAACGGATTCAGACTGGTTTCATTTGCTGCGGCACGTAATATAGTAGTGAGTGGAGCCAGATTCCTGCATAAAGACATCCACAAGACAACGTGGCTATCTCCTGATCATGACACGGGGAATCAGATTGATCATGTGGTAGACGGAACGCATGCTTCCAGTGTCGTGGACGTGCGTGTGATTCGTGGCGCCAATATTGACTGGGATCACCACCTGGTTGCCTGTTCGTAACCAGGCACTACTTCACGAAACTCTCTCAACTACTACAATTAAACGCCCCTGATCCTGATATTGCTGACGCACAGTACCACCATATTGCGCATTCTATGCAACTGCTGCAAAGAACCATATTTTGGTATGAGAGACCGGCTTAGACAAGCCCTGGTACGATGAAGAATGTCGCATAGTGTCGGAGGAAAAGGATGCTGCATACAGGGCAACGTTGCACCCAATTGTAAAGCGTGCAGTTAGGGAACGCTACAAGAAGAAAAGAGAGCCATACCAATACAGGGATAGAGGTGAAGACCGAAAATTCTGCCAAAAGATAAGAAGTACAGGGTATGACAGATACGCAGAATGTGCTACAACTATGAAGAGAACATTTTTGTAAGCTCTTAGTTCCGAATGGCAGCACGAGAGAGGAAATGACCCCAATTATCGACAGCAGTATTACAGTTTAAGAACAACAAAACTGCGAGCGATGATGGCCTGCCAGCAGGGCTGTTTAAAACTTGTGGCAATGAGATGATAAACAGCCTGCATCAGACCGTAAATACGATTTGGCTCGAGGAAAACATGCCCGATGATTGGAATTAGAGTTTGCTGTATCCTGTGTTTAAAAAAGACAATGTTTGTAAAAACCATCGCGGTATCCGTCTTTTACCCATTGCTTGTAAGGTCCTGTCGAGTGCGATATATGAAAGACTAAAACCGATTCCAACTGACATGATTGGACCTTATCAGTGTGGCTTTAGCCTGGTAAATCGGCGACTGACCAGATATTCACGCTACGATAAATTCTGGAGAAGACCCAAGAAAATCAGATCGACACGTACCATATTTTCTTCGATTATAAAGCTGCGTTCGATAGCCCGATACGACAAAAACTGTATGAGGTCCGAGTTTGGAATTCCTACGAAGCTTATACGTCTTTGTAGGATGATGCAGACTGACACGAATTCTTCAGTAAAGATAGACAAAGATCTAAGCAAGGATTTTTACACCAAATGAGGATTCAGGCAGGGCGACAGTCTATCGTGCGACTTCTTCAACATGCTGTTGGAGATGATTATGAGGAAAGCTGCAGTTAACACGACTGGTACCATCTTTAATAAAAACCATAAGTTACTCACATACATATGCAGATGACATTGACATTATTGGCCGAAAACTGCGAGATGTTACTGCAGCCTTCTAAAGCATCGAGAAGGAAGCAGCGCAAATGGATCTGGTGGTAAACGAGGACAAAACAAAGTTACTATGGGCTAAGCAAGCTATTCAGAGATAAAGCCCTTTCTCGACAATCAAAAATCCGACTGTGCCAGACGTTGGTTCTACCTGTCTTGTTATATGGCGCAGAATCCTGGATTACGACGTAATCGGATGAAACAGTGCTGGCAGTTTTCGAGAGGAAAATACTCCAGAAAATACAGGGTGGGCCATATGAGTGTTGGCGATTTAATTCTTCAATTTCTCGGTAACGCGCGGCGCGGGGTGGCGGGGGGATATGTTGTTCGCTGCGCCGCTTCCTGGAAATTTAGTCACCATGGAGCCGTACACGGGAGTGCAGCGTCCATTTTGTGTCCGAGCGTATTACGAAAACAATAAATCAGTGATTACTGCACGACGTTTGTATCGGCATAAACACGGTTTACACGATTTAAATGTAGTTCCAAGCGCCAATGTGATACGAAAATGGATCAGAATGTTCGAAACAACCGGCTCAACAGTACCAATTACGGTTCGTGGTCGCCCAGTTCAAGATCAGCCGACATTGTGAAGCGTGTTCGTGTTTCAGTTCAGCGAAATCCGCAACAGTCAACACGTAAGAGAAGTCAGTCTTTGGATGTCATGCTAGCAGACTTTTTGGTGCCAGCTTTGCAAGAACTTCAAGGCAATACCTCGTGGATGTGGTTTCAACAGGATGGGGCCACATGTCATTCGGCTAGGGTATCCATAGAGCTGCTGAAAAATGTTTTTCTTGGAAAACTCATTTCGAAAAGGGGGGATATTGAATGGCCCCCACGTAGCCCCGATCTCTCTCCATGCGATTATTTTCTATGGGGCTACCTCAAATCGGTAGTCTACGAGAATAATCCGACCAATTTAGAGCAGTTGAAGAGGAACATTATTCAGGAAAGTAACAAAATACCGAGAACAACTTTTCAACTAGTTTTCCAAAATTTGCGACTTCGGTTCCAAGAGTGTCAAGCAGCCGAGGGAAGCCATTTGGGCAACATTATTTTCAAACCTTAAAAATTCCCATGCTTCTACTTTTTAAAAATACAAATATATTTTTTTATGTTTCGTAGTTTTTTTAATTGAATATTTAAACCGCCAACACCCTTATGGCCCACCCTGTATATGAACCCATCATCGTTAACGGAGAGTATTGGCGTCGCATGAACAATGAGCTGTATGAGCTATATGCCGACGTCGACGTGGTCCAACTCATTAATATACAGCGATTGCATTGGCTGGGTCATGTTGTGCGGATGAACCTGAATGCTCCGGCACGGAAAGTTTTCGACAACGAAATCGATGAACGGCACAGAAAAGAGCGACCAAAACTCCGTTGGAAGGACCAGGCTTTTGAAATACTAAATTAGTGTGAAGAATTGGAGGAGGAGCGCAGAAGATCGAAGCGCTTGGAATTATTTTCTGCGGGCGGTGTATAATAGATATGGTCTATTACAGGCGCCATCTAAGAAGAAAAAGATTTGCTAATCATTATTAATATTTTTACTTTCAAAATAATAATTGCTTTGTTTGCCTTTACTAGCAATTGAGTGATTTTGATATCTACGTTCGCGGGGTTTACAGTGCTTTTGAAATAGAGAAACGCAACTTGGTATGAAAGTGCACGATATCGTTCGAGTCGTCGTTTGTGTAGAAGTAGAGTTGGAGGAACGCAAATCGGGTTTCTTTCGCTTAGAATACGAACGAAATCTGTCGTTAGAGGTAGAGAGACAGGCCATAAATGAGTCTACAAAATTGTTTCATAAATAACATATATGTAATTCCATATGCATTTTAAAGGGAAGTAAATAGTTATTACAATTATGTAAATTTTGTTTTCTAATTTTTATAACTTCACTTCTCTTGAAACTCTATTTTTTTCCCTGTTTTGGAATTGTGGAAAAAGAGTAACCCCAAATTTTGACTTTATTTGATTATTGAATTCTTCGTTATTATTAGTAAAATTAGCATTTCGATATCCCAACGCGACAATTTAATAATTTCCCTATTCATTCATTTCCTGTTCAATCATTTAATTTTTGTTTCGTCAGTTTCCCAAATTTTTACTTATATGAATGTTTCGGGCAACTAGAAACGGTTAAACACTCCCGGCTGCAAAGTTGTTTACCAGCCCATTAGTTTCTTGTATCGAACGATATTAAAATTATTCAAATCACTTAAGAAATACGTTGCTAACGATGTGTTAGAAAATTTCAATGGCCGATGTTGCCAACTCTGGAACTTAAGCTGTAAATCCACATTCAAATCTGATCATCAATTGAAAAGTGCTACATTTATTCCCATTTTTTATATTTCGCCTCTGTTTATGCTTCTGAAACAAAGCTAGGTGACTTTATCTGACCTCAAGCTCACGATCATCTATCATCGGGACCTGTCTTTATGTTTTATGCCCATCAGTCTGGGACGGTGATACAACAAGCATAAATATAAATATAAAACAAAAAATTAATTAGTGGTATTCGGACATTTACGTCTAATTCCCAATATAAACTCCATGTAGTTCACAAGTTATAATAATATTTCAAAACAGCAATTTTTGATAAATTACGCAATATCTCTGGTTATTGATATTATTAAGAACATATTTTTTATTATTATTGTTTGTGTTCCTAAGATACCTATGTTTGTCCAGGCGCGGTTTCAGTATTTCATGTATTTCGAAAGCTATAACAGATTTAATATCTCAAAACAATAAATTGGGGCTTAAGTCGTTTTTCCTTGTAAGTACAGATGTATAAAGGGAGTGTAGTGAAGAGGGAAACAGCTATCCCAATTCATATACTTTTTCGGGAGACCGCCCCAATTATGGGCTTGGTTATCTATAAATATTAAACTACATAGTTTTGAACTTGAAAAATCTACCAATTCCTCATATGGCAAGAGAAGATATAATTTTTGAAGTGTTCATTTATTTGGCGATGAGTCGGAGTAGCTTTCACGACCCTGTGGACCTTAGGTTCGCGGGTGGTCGAAATCTTACCCATAAAGGAACTTACCTCTGGTTACCCTTTTCAATATTTTTTTCGAGAATGTCAACATTTAGCAGTTAATAACACTTTCTTCTCGTAGTACTCATACTTACACGTAATTGCACAATTAGATTAGATTAGGTCAGTGTGGCAGTATTAATAGACAGACTCACTTAGACGGTATAGCCCATTGTGATATCACGGAAACTAGAGATGTGGATGTCCCTAGTTTCCCCGTTGAATCATCCTGTGCGCCTCAAAAAATTCTTAAGTCGGACAATATCTATATCGTCCAGATAAATCCCTAAGGAATTCAGAGCCCAGTGTCGATCGCCGCCTGTGGTGTTCTATGGACTCCTCGTCTTCTTCATCTCTATAACTCACTGCATGTCTTCCAATCAGACAGTGTCCCGTCATGACGCATGCAAGTAATGAGACGTCGGGCCTTGATAGCGACAACAGTGTGTGTGAACGCTTCAGATCTAAGCAAGACCACATCTGTCTGGATTGATTACAGCCTCGGACAGATGCTCACCGACATTTGGTGCTAAATATACTCTATCTCGCAATAGAAGCTTGCAAGTAGCTAGAGTCATGCCCACGGACTTCAACTCGGCTGAAATCTGTAAGGTTGTCCCTAGTCTTGCCAGCTCGTCTGTTCCATGGTATGTCCCTGTGGCCCGGCACCCACATAAGATAAATTGCATAATTAACAACTGACGCTTTTTTTGACGATTTTATAGAGTTAAATGAAAAAAAACCTGGTAAAAACCAATGCGACTAAACGCATAACAGTCGGCCGATAATGTTATGGCCTCCATAGCTTAGGACGCGGACAGTATTCTCCATCAAATATCTCTATAAGGGAAGAATAGGGAATTTTAGGATCATTTGAAGAAAGAAATTAAGAAAAAGAGTCTCCTAATGGTAAAGGAAAATATTATCTTTTATGTTAAAAGCAAACATTTACAGTAGCAGAATTTGCCAGGCAAGTCCTGGAATGATCAAAAACGTTAAATAGTGTCTGAGTAAAAGAATGCTGCATATGTATATGTTGCAGGGAGGGAACACTATAAAGAGAAGAAAAAAAATAAAAGATGGTTCGGGTTTCTCCTATTTGAACTGTAATGATGAGAAACCTACTCATGGATATGCAGAGTGGAGGAAACTCTACCATAAGCTTCTGATCACGGATGTCTCGCCAATTATGGACGTTATCCAGACAAACAATGTCCGAGTACCAACATCACGGCTTAACCACAACAAAGTTGGGAGTGCCTGTGACCTTCCGGCGGGCCCATTTAATTCTTATTCTGCAATCTCAAGTTGTTTTCAAACATTTTTGAGTGCGCTCAATGCTTTTTAACGAATCTCTATTACAAAAATACGCTATAAAGTGGTCAAAATGTGACAAATAAATAATAAAATTTAATAAAACAAGTTGCGTACTACATATTATATTTCTTGATTTTATATTTGAAAGATCCATCAATGACATTATATGGGGAACATAATATCTTTGAAATAGACGCCGAGACTCTAATGTCCGGAGTTTCGCTCAGGATAGCTGGTGCATTTAAAAATAATGTAAAATAATCTTACTTGATAAAGCGAATGATTAGAGGCCTTAGGGTCTTAACCTATTCTCAAACTTTAAATGGGTAAGAGCCTCACCTTTCTTGGTATGAAAGATGTGATTGTGATATGTGCTTAGTGAGCCACTTTTGGTAAGCAGAACTAGCGCTGTGGGATGAACCAAACGTAATGTTACGGTGCGACATCTTGTGATCAGGCTGGGGGACACCGGTTGTTTGCTGTTTATTAGTATAAGCCCTCGATTTAAGAAAACGCCACAAGAAAATCCAAAGGGATTAAATTAAATGATCTCAGTGGCTAGTTCATGGCACCTCTGCATGAGATAACCATGCCCTCAAATCGGCCGTGCAGTATGTCTACTGTGGCATCAACTGTACGGCTACGAAGTGCCGTCGTGTTAGAGGCACATGTCGTTTACATCTATATCATCCAATTTTGCCCAAAGCAAATTAATTAATTTTTCGAAAATTTACGGACCATTAATTCCACCGACCCGCTATCTCTACCAACCGGTGACTTTTTACAGATACATTGGCACTTGATGGACCTCTCGTGCAATAGTATCGTTCCAAATCCAGCAATTTTGCGTGTTAAAATACCCGACGATTCCAAAAATGGGGTTTGTCGTGATTTTTTCTACAGAAAAGGGGGTCTTTCAGCTACTTCAGGATTCAGTCAGCGAACACACAGTGTTGTCTATGATCGTTCCCGGCGCGGAATTGACTGCCTCAGGTTCTCCTGATTTGGACAGATCACTCGTTTCGTGCACGTACGGCTGTTGTCTGTGTGTTCATTTAACCACTGGGCTCGAGTTTGGCCATGCCTCAAGAGAACACCTATTTGGGTAACAAAGTTTTACAAGGTGATTTGTATTGTCTGAAAAATAAAAAAAGACAAGCAAGTTAACAAGACATGAAATAATTTAATAGCCTTGAACTGCCAAAGTCCACACATTTCTATTGAAAATCCCTTCAAGCTCCGGATAGCACCAAATGTAGGGAAATCGCACCGACTGTGAACGATAGCGTAAAGTGTCACCACCGAGCCAAAAAGGGACCAAAATATCAGTATCACGACTTATACTTCATATGGCTCATAAACAGTAAATAATATACATAGACTTGAACCAAAATGCTATCAAACAAGAAAAATCTGCTTAAATCTACTAGTCGAACATTTTTTCTTTTGGAGCCCGCAGAGAGTTGGTTTCTCCACAGTATTTAACCTCGATGGTTTTGACACATCCTTCTATGAGAACTTTAGAGAAGTGTTGGACTGAATGTTTCAAAGTTTGTTTCAAAAAATCTTTTTCCCCCCTGTGCCGGGATTTGTTTGATTGAGAGGTCATATTGTAAGATTAGTTACCCGCCAGCACCATAACCGTGAAATATTGGCGGTTTTTTATCAGCTGCACATATTTTTTCGCGCGAAAATATCAAGTTTGTTAACGAATAAGCGTTATATGCGGGAACTTTTGATTTACTCCTTTAATTTGAAGATATCTGCAGCTGAGGCGCATTGATTGCTTGTAGAAGCACATGACCAGGTTGCCCTAAGTGAGAGAATCTGTTGTGAGCGGTTTCAATAGTTTAAGAACGGTGAGTTTGACTTCGAATACAGGTACCAGATAATCGAAAGTGCATGAAGACGCGTAATTAGGATCAGTATCGAAGATTACACAAAAATTGTGCCAAATGCAAGAAAAATTTTGTAATTACGTTAGGAGTATCTCAAGAAGAAACCACACATCGTTTAAAACCGTTGGGAATGATTAAAAAGAAGGACATTGTGTTCCACATTAGAATTAGGCGCGTAATTAGCATCAGTATCGAAGAATATACGAAGATTGTGTCAAATGCAAGAAGAAATGCAAGAATTACGTCAGAAGTGACACTAAAAGTAATTTCACATTGTTCAAACTCGCTACTTGCCAGGCATAAACGAAACGGATTTTTGCATCAAATAGTCACCAATGACGAAAAATTAATCTACTACGATAACAAAAAGAAGGGAAAATCATGGGAACCACGCAGCCATGCTTCAATATTTATGGTCAAGCTTAATTTTTATGGGAAAAACCATATAATGATATAAACTAACTCTGTCTGGGCTCCAAATGATGAAACGTTCAACTACTGGGTTCAAGCAGATTTTTCTTGTTTGATAAAATTTTATGTTATTTTGGTTCAAGTCCATGATATTTACCATTTATCAAATACATAAAACCTATAAATACATAAAATCTATGAAACACCATTGCGTGTTTTTAGACATAACATAAATTATCGCCATCAAACTTTGGAGACCGCTTACAGAGAGTGTCTAAGGAGAGCGTTTTTTCTTTTTGTTAAATCTAGCCACAATCTTTCCTAAAAAGTATCAGAAAACAACAGAAATGCGGCAATATTAATTAATCTTTATCAGAAAAAAATATGACCTAAAGCTTAGAATAAATTAACATTTCGTATATTGCTTTGGATAGGATATACCTATATTGCTGGCCATTTCGTGAAATGATTAAAGGACATGACACATTAACAGATCGGTTTGATAGATTTGAACATATTTGTGGTCTATTTGCTTAGGTTTTCATACTTAACAATTGTCGATTGCTTTAAACGACGTCATTATATCTGTTAACCTACGTACTACGTCCTTCTAAAGAGGAGAAAATTCCACGAGACATTGTTTGCTAGAGAAAAAATTTAGCGTCATTGTCAGCTTTTCTTGTATTGATTTCCAACACTGAAATCGGAACAGCTGATGTTTTTACGTAATGCTATGTTCGATAAAGTATGTATTTGTAGAATTGTGAAATTATATATTTGTTTTATTACTATTGCAGTTTGAAGCTTATATGTAAATATACTACCGGACATATTGCAATGCAAAAATGTACATTATGTACAGATTAGTATTGCCAGTTAGTTTAACTTCAAATTTCACAACCATTTTTTATATGAAGTTTCACCGTGGAAAGTTAGCTCAGTACTAGTCCACCACTGAAAGTTAGCAAACAGATGACTTGCCACCTATAGTGCGGTACCACTCATATTTGAACATGCTTTTGTTTCACAGGTGTTTACCAAAAAAAAAATTATTCGCTCGGAATGCGAACTTTAAATAATCTCTATCATTCTATTTGTAATTAATTAATGTACATATTGCACCATTTAATACATTTTGAAAGCCACTTTTTTACTATTTTGCACACTTACAGTGCCTTTTCAGAGTTGTTTCTCACTTTTTTTTAATATATTCGGTGTGGTTTTGCCTCAAGGGTTTCAAAAACTGAAAAATGTATGAGAAGTCTTCACTGCTTTGCACCAAAAACCACACAATAAATGTACATAAACTTTGCAGTGGAAACATCATTACGGGAAGTCGCTTAGTACGCTATACGAAATTCGGCAAGCGGTGACAAATAAAACAAAACTAATTGTCAGATTCAAGTTGAAATTTCTATTAAGACATTGCATGCAATTTAACACTTAACTGCGTAGTAATAACAATACTTGACAATACAATACATTACAATACTTACCTTGAAATTACATTTGCAGTGTGAGTGAATTCTTCATACACAAATTTATACATACAATCATGTTCCGTTTTTACCTCTGACATAATTTAAACATTTCACTGTAGTTTCTACTCACCAAAGCATTACATGCCTTCCATCTTTAACATTTGAAACTGAACTGCCAACACCACAGCTTAAATGCATACAGACATGCTCCTCTACCAAAAAAAAACAAAAGATGAAGCAAGAAAATAAGAGAAGACTACCAAAGCGGACTACTAAACGTCTGCGAAGCAACTGAAACATTTTCTTCTATTCCGCTTGTATTTAAGCATTTTTTGGTGAACGAAAATCCAAAGCAGATGCCAACAAAATGGTGTGACCGCCGGCAGCAACTGATATTCACAGCGAATTGCAAAGACGCTGCTGTCGCAGCAAATGGTCGTGTGTCGTGTGAGGTAGTAACAGCGGCGTTTCGCCTTGAGTGGGATTCGTGGTTGAGTGTGAAGTCAAAGCCCGCGCCTCGCTGCCATTGTTCGGCTACCAGCAGATGTACGAGAACATTGAACAAATACGATGGTCTTGTCACGATATCAATGTTTTCAGCAATTACTATGATTCAGTTGAGATTTGAGGCTCCAACACTGACGAACGGGTGTAGTTGTACGTACGTATTTAAGGTGTTTCTGCTCTGTTTCTCTGGTTTTTTCCTTGTTATATTGTTTTTGGAATACCAAACACTCTAGATAGTATAATTCACCCAAATGAGGATGAATAGCAGAAGCTGATGAAAACTATAAAACGTAACAATCTAAGCAAATAGTAAGCAAAACTAATGTACTGCACTATTTATTGTACAAATATAATGAAGTCAACCAAACTAAAATGTGACAGACGCTACAAAAACCTTTCCAAATGGAATTAATAATGGAAAAAATTAAAGAAAAAACACTTCCTCCATACGCCAACTACAAGTTTATATCAATGTTTGCTCATATTTGCATATTGAAATAATTTTTTTTGTTTGTGAACAAGAGCTCTTTTTTGTTTCTGCCTTATTTTACTTAAAAGTGCTGAATATTTTGCACAAAGGTAAGTTGCTGTTTTGTATAGAATTTTGTGAAGTTTGAAACATTTCTTGCAAGTATTACGTCAATTATGTGACTGCATGGCTTTGCATGGACATCGTGTGTAGTTATATTCTCCGTCTGCTTTTCGGACGGTTTTGCTGTGGGTGCAAGTGTGTGTTCTTGTGTGAGTGTGAGTGTTTCGCCTGTGGCTATGTGTTTTGCCTCCGTGTACAGTTCGATTTTGTGTCCACATGCTTAGCAACACTGGCAGACGGCAATCTCATTATTAAGTTTCGTTTCTTAATTTTTCGTTATACACACCTTTTTTTCTTTGTGCTACGCCATTACGCTGTGCCCTGTCCAAGATTCTGCGAATGTAGCATTTCGTAAAAATCCTATGAAGTTGTAATATTAAAGGAAATAATCACACAACATATTTAAAGCCAACCAAGCATTGCTAAGAGGTAAGTACAATAGGCAAAAAAAAACGTAACCTACGATGTCTTAATAAACTAAACTGGATCACAAAAATCGCAATGGCTGACAAAAAATATTCCATGCAAAAGAAGTCATAAAAACTATTATTACTTCATTGCCAACGAATCCTGGAATTAAGTGTTGGTATGAAAACCGATGCCATGAAATCTTTCCACATATAAATTGTTGAGAGAAAAAAAAAAAAGAGTCCCTTATCTAAAAATTCTAGAAAATCGATGGACATAAAAGGAAAAATGAATTGCTACAGGAGAATGAAACGGAGAGCTAAATAAAACGCAATGTCTGAGAGCAACGACAACATATCAAATTGTAGATAAGCGAAAATACGATAAAGAAGATCGACAGACAAATTGTGAACAAGGAATAAGAAGATTACGTTATCCGCATTGTGCTAGTTTGCGAAAATAAACCTGCACAGAGCAGAGTTGCCATACTACGTTAAAATGTACAAAACGAGTGTACAACATAGGTTAAATAAATTGCTGCAGTGTTACCATATTACGAAAAATTTAAGAGCAAAGCGAACAGCAGAATACAAATGCAATCCGCTAATAGATAGATAGGCAGAACTGGATTAATGTTGATACGGTGTTACTTACTACACCGAAAAAAAAATCCGAAAACAAAGCGAACAGCAGACTTCGAGCCCAATATATTGAGTGGTATATAGACAAATCCGGATTGATTGAAATCTGCGAGCAAGGTAATAAAAGTCGGAACAAGAAAAATCCAATAAAAACCATTCTACCGACATTTTACTCGCTGCTGCGATGGAATCTTAGCTAAATCATTGCCATTGTTGCCATGCTATGTTGAAATGCGTTAAAATCTATGAGCAAAAAACGAAAAAATCTATTCCTGAGGCATAGATATACACTATTTCATGTCAAAATGTGTGAAAGTCGATGAACAAAAAATGGAAAAATCGATTGCCGGAAAACAAAATAAACCAGAGAATTGATATTTGAAGACGAAAAATAAAGAAAAACTACGAATGAAAACAGCAAATAAAAACTATAGCCACTACACTAATTTATCAAAATAAAATTACTCGCTGCTGCAATAAATTTTAAACTAAACCATCGGTAGGGTTGCCGTGATAAGTTAAAAGGAATCAGAATGAAAAATCAATTCGATGATGGTTTGAAATAATACGGAAAACTCAGATCAAAGTGAGCTGCAAAGTACCGACTCATAAATATACGAAATAAAGATCTGAAGAGAAATTATTATCGACATTTTTCTAGCATATTAGAATAAAATTAATCATCGCTGAAATTAACTGCAAATTAAATCACCAGTAAAGTTAACATATTATTTCAAAACAAGTGGACATTTATGAAATGAAAATGGAAAAGTTATTGTTAAATGTTAACAATGATCGGCAAGGAAACTTAGCATAAGATCCATAACTGGGACATATGAGCATAAAGTGTCTACATAATCTACAAAGTCGATAGTTTGCAAGAAAAAACTAGTCGTTGCTCCCGTGAAAATCATGTTATCTTTCAGCATATTTGCCACATTCTGATAAAACTGGAAAAAATTATTAAAATTATATCTCAATGGACAAATTATATCGCTTTTAACAATTCCAAAACCCGATCAAGAACTAGTTTCATATAATTGCTCAGTTCTTTAAGCAACATTTAAAAATCGCTATCATCAGATAGGAAGAATAAACACGACTATATGCGAACATGAAATGTTACACCGATGAAATGGTCGTTGTAGTTTTATTAAGTTCTGTCAGTCTGACGAGAATCGATAAAATATAGAAATGAAGTCGTTCATTAGCACTTTAAAACTAATCGACCGAAAAAATCTTGTCTGTTCCTGATGGATTTCATAGAAAATATTCCCCCATTCGCAGAAAAGGTAAACAAGTTGCAGACTTTTCATAAGAAGGGTCAACATTAGAACCTAAATGGAATTATGAAACCAATAAGAAAGAACTGGACAAAAATAATATGCACCGCTGAAATTGAAGCTAAATCGTCAGCAGGAAACGTAGTTGCGGTGTTGCCACAGCTTAAAATATCTTGGTCTATTGGAGATGAAAGCAGAAGATCATCAAAGCTATGCGAAATTAACAATTGTTAATATTTAAAGTTGAAAATATAATGAAAGTGATCGTGATTAAATGAAAACAAAAATGTTGCTGTCCAATTCATGCAAAAGGTTAGAAAAAACTGGTCAAAAATGAAACATTTAAAACATCAATATGCTGGCCGATTAACTGTTTCTTTAACGTAAAGTAATACATAGTACAGCTGTTGAAATGTGTAAAAAGGGTACATGAAAAGCATACAGCGTTTAAGCAAATAACACAACATATTCTTGTTGAAACTGAGAATATATCGTACATATCGAGTCAACAAAACTTAGCGGGGTCATACAAATTTGCGCCTCATGTGCAATCATCTCGACGAAAAACCAGCTATTATATGATACTAGTTTATTGCATGGCTCTAAATGAACCCTCTTTCATGTATTCCACCGGTATGTGTGATAAGACGTATTCACATGAAAATCAATCGACGTTGTAAAAACCCAACGTTTAAGTATGCTACGACATTCATAAACGCTTAAAACCTGCATTGGGAAGAAGTTCGTGAGATTGCTCATATATGTGGAGGAAAAAAGAACATCCCTGTGTGTCCGCTGTTAAATTGTAAACCCCTTAATAAATCCAAGAATAGGTGCGTATAAATTTACTATATTCACGTATAAACTGACTATAAGACCGTCACCTCTTTCTAACGCATGGGTTGCAATCGTCGCTCATATATGAGTAGTTCATACTCCACAATAAATGTTCCATAGCTTCTTTTAAAGTCCACACATAAATAGTCGAATCATTTGGAACCTCAGCTAATGCACATAGAGCTGTTTTTTAATGGTGGAGGATTTGCTTCAGTACGTTAAAAAGGACATCTCTGTGTGGCCAGTCAAACTAATTGTGAAAATCGCTGTTAAGCTATATACCACTTAATAAATCCAAGAACATGTGTGTTTAAAGTCATTGATTGTAAGAATGTAAATTCTTTTTGACGTGTTGTATATAATGGGAATTAATTTTTTTTATAAACTCATTGAACATATTCAATGTTCCATCCATATTTACTGTGAAGTACCATCAAAGATTTCAAAGGAAACTCCACTCAAAAATGCGCCAAATAAGACCGACCGTATTGCCAAAAAAAAAAAACATCAGTTAACTGCAGAAGCGAAAATCATACAGAATTCAAATAAAGCGGGATTAAAGTGATACGTATACAGGTATACATTTTTGATCGAACACAATAAAGTAGCAAAGGTGCGGTAAAGACAATTTGCAACGACAAATATGTATGTATATGTCTGGATCTCTAACAGTATGTAATAGATTTTGTGTATCAATATTGCTTTGAATCGTTTTTTTATGAATTAAAATGTTATCTTATAAAAAATGTTAGCATTCAAAAGTAAAAGTGACGAGGGAGACAACGAACCGGAATAACCAATTACGTTTGTGTGTAAATATTTTAAACGATTTACATTAAAATCCCAATTGATTCTACAATAACTAATCCTTGGAAAATTAAAAACTAGAAGCGTGCGCGTGCCATGTTTTTGGCGTAATTTACATGCAAAAATGTTATCAGATGATGTCATTCGTTAGTGATTATATTTATGAGTTCAAACACTACTTCTCACGGTGAAAATCTTGGCTTAAAAGTTTATTTTCTCGCAGCTTAAGCTCGATACCATTTTCTTCTCAAGGAGAACATAGTAGAAGCCATTAAACAGCACCTAGAGTAGAAATTAGTATATGCAAGGTTGCGCACGAATCGGGCTACTGTCAGCTGCCAGTGTGAACCGTTATTTAGAGATGTTGAAGGAGTTTTTTTACCCTGAATTGCGCCGAAGACGTATCCGTTTCAACAGCATTTGGTTCCATCAAGATGGAGCAACTGCATACATAGCCAGACCGGTTATGGCGGAGCTCCAACGAAAATTCCCAAAACAAATTAATATCCAGAAACTCCACTTTTCGCTGGCCCCAAGGTCACCTGACCTGGCCGCACCAGACTTTTTTTTTGTATGGGGTGATGTCAAACAAGAGGTATACAAAACAAAACCAACGAATATGACTGAATTGAAACAATTGACAAACAATAATTGAGGCGGTCCCGCAATGAATAATTTTCTGATCAAGTGTCTTATAAGCGTGAATGAGCATGGAGGTCATTTACCGTCTAACCTCTTCAAAACCACTTAGTTATATGTGATGTGATATGATGTACCACCCTGTACTATGCACTCTTTGTTAATACCCAGTCTTGACAGTCTTTCAAAAGCCTGATTCTTCCAACAAAGTTTTGGCGAAGTCTGCATGCGGTGTTTTAGTCCATTCGATTTCTCGAAAATGTTCAGAACTGATCCAAACAATATTCTTCCCCTAATTTCGAAGCAGACGTTATTAGTTTCGTTGGTGGAAGGGCCAACCTGGGTGAAATCTTACACCCATGCATAGTTGTAGCAGTCGGCGTTACACTACTGATGATCGAATCCAATAACTAATTTCGTACTTATTTACGGCCAGATCTACTTTTATTAAATATTTTGCTGTTTCCGGTCATATATGATGATGTCTATTTAATCAGCGTGACCAAGTAATATATGGCTTTTATTAAAGATGGTAACTAATAAGCATCTATAAGAATATATTGAAAAAATAAATATATAAAATCATTTGATGTAGACTTCGCGTTGGCCGGTATCATTCTATAAAGACCAGGTATACTATGCTTCATACGTTTTGTGCATATCGAACTACCGAAAGCAGATTTACAGCTAACGAAAGGGTGGCTTTTTCTTGGGTCTTTTCCAGGAACTGCAGAACAGCAACAGATTTAAAAGGTCTAAATCAGCACTGATAATAAGATCTGATAGCCTTTTCAATATCGCAACCGACATATGCTTAAAAGCGGAAGGTAAAAGGGTGATTCCACCATACTTGGTGCCATAGGGGTAGTAAGATTTAGCCTCCCAGAATGAATAAGTAAATTTAGCCCCCTTAGAAAGAATTTGTTGCTACGTCAATGCACTATATAAATATCTCCTACAGCGTCCACCCGCATCAGCAATTTCTAATTCTTGTCTCCTCTTGTGCTATCTCCGGGACTAGCAGCTTATGTTCATAATTGTGTTATGCCCATCTCGTTTTTGCAGCACCAGACCTTCTCTTTTTACATTTTGGTTGCGTCCCCTCACAGCACGCAATCCAATTGACTGCCGTGTTGCCATATAAGCAGCAACGTTTTCCTCAGACGCTATGCGAACTTGCTTGTCCGGCAAGTAGAAAGAAAATAAACGAGAAGGAATTGGGTGGCAGTGTTGCCATAAAAAAAAAACAATGTGTGCCAATGCTTATAAATGTTTTCTAATGTTAAAACGCAAATGATTTTTAGGTAATGCCGATGATAGTGGAAGAATGTATCAAGATAAATACAAAAAGGTTACATTTTCTCCGCACACGTAATTACACAAAAAAAAAAAAAACATATTTAAAATTGTGCAAAATTCTGCTCTGGCAATGTTGAATGCACAGATTTTTTAAGTTTTCTAGCAGAACGCTCTTTGGTAAGGGTTTTTATGGCAGTTCCCATCGAATGTTCAAAATGTTACCACCGAATATTAGAAAGCAATGTTAAAATTGTGGGCGTTTGCCGTATTAATTTAAACATATTGTTGGAGAACGCTGTGACAAATTCGAGGCATGCAGCATCCCAGCTCTCTTTGGAGCATGCCTTCTGCCTATTACCAAGTGATGAGTTTGATTTCACGTTATGATCAAGAGACAGACAAGTTGGCATATGGACATCTCTACCATGTTCTCCTCTGCAGCGAAAGAAATAAGTCTATATTCGCCTGTCTATATATTTCCTATATTTTCCGCCTGTAACACAAAGAATATATTCCTTTCTTATTTTGACAATTTTAATGTCATAGCCGGGGTAGCGGGCGTACGCTTCTTCTCACAAAATGTATCCTTCGTCTTCTCGTCTCCGTCTTCATTGGGGCATGTGCACAAATTAAGGTGATAAAAAATACTTCGCCTTGATGCGAATTGTAGCTATGCAATCCAAATCGCGATTTCCTACTTACTACAAATTGATATCCAAATTTGTGTTTTTCTCCATAGCTGGTGTATTATGCCACAGTTATTGCGTCGAGCTCATCCTTAAAGCAGGTCTGCTTCTATATGGAGGACATCCTGCAATCGAATAGGCGTAAGTTCTCTATAAAAAGTGCATATCTTTAAATCATTGTTCTGATAACATTTGCGATTAGATCACCGCATTTGAACGTAGTTTTAAGGCTGCCAATTGTCACTAGAATAGTATAGAAAATGAGTTTAAGTAATAGTAGTTGAATATTTGCCTAAGACGCATCGGTCTTAGCAAACCATTTACGATACTTAAACTAGTCCCCTTCTGAATTTAACTCTCCGATATTTGGATCTAATTAGAAGGCCTGCTGACAAGTAAAATTCTATTGTCATCACTGGCCTAAATGTGAAATGAATAACTATGTTTATAAATATTCACATTTATGGACCAAAAAAAAACAATGTTGCATAAAAGTCATATAAAAACGTATCCCAATAAAACCATTTTTTTTTTCAAAATGACTTGTCTTGCCATTTAAGACATATGAATAGAGCAAAAGTGGGAAGAAAACGATGTTTTTTAGAAGTAAACCCTTTGTACTGGAGCGATTTCAAAACATGAACCAATGAAGGCGCCCGTAATAAACATAATCGTTCCAATAAAAATTGTGGCTTATAGGTGGACAAGAGCTGCATCGATATGACCCATGTACAGTAAAATGCATACCTGGCACAACATTTATTCCGTAAACCATATAATTAAATTTCAACGTAAATTGTAGCTTTAAAATACGAGTCTTTATAGTCCATTTTGAATAAATTTGGTCGTAATCCCTTTAAAATATAAAGACCTATTTATACCAACTCGGCACAACAGACTTTTTAGCGACAAACTTTAATATATTTCCAAAAAAAAGTCTTTTTCGCCACCGCCATTTGTCATTAAACTTTAAAATTAAGAAGAAGTGTTGACCATTTTCATATTATAAACTTTCTTATAAATGAAATTTCAAGTAAAATTAAAATTTTATTTTTTTTGTATATTTATGCTTACACGTACATAGAAAATATGTCTTGTCTTTGGAATTTTCACAAAACGAATACATACTTATCACAAATATCCAGAAAAGCGATTAACAGCGTTTTTTTTATTTATTTAAATCCAAAAAATCATACACTCTTGACAAGACGTTAGTACATTTACACCAGATTTTTTTGTATCGTTGCCATTTCTCTTAAAACTTCAAAATTAAAAGAAAATTTACCACTTTCATATATTTTATTATTTTTTATAAACGCAATTTCAACAGAAATTACAATTCTGTTTCATTTATTTATGTTTATACATAAAACCCGAATATATCTTTTGTTTGACAAAACAACTAACATTAGATACTTGTCACAGCTCCTAAAATGCTCTAAACTGCGTTTATGTCGCTGCAGAGATACTGTCGCTTGCAATTCGTGTCTCTCTAGTGTGAATTTCATCTTTCGTCTAATAGGCGTACTATGCACATTGCGTATGAGCATTCGACACGACAAAAGTCGCATGGGCATCGTATGGCAGCTTCTATTGCAATGGTAGTTGAAACATAACTGCCATACCGATTTGTGATACGCTTAAGAGCATTCAGACGCGCCAAAACTGCCCGATTTCATCGATACTAGCAGTTTTTTCTTTGTTTACATTCTTGTAACAGTTCTAGCGGTCTCTGGCAAAATTAAGTAATTTTGTTTGTACAATTTAACAATCGATTTTCCGCATCATAATCAGAAACTGTAGGGGTCGAAACTGTAAAGCTTTCCAAATTACTTCTTTTTATAATCTGATTGCTGTTTAGAATTAAAGTTATTCAAAAAAATATTTCAAATATTAGTAAGTTTATATATTTAATGAATCTCAACTAAAGTTTCTGATATATTTATTATTAATCATCATGCGATAAAAATGTTAAAATCTAGAGCCCAATGGCAGTGTCGCATACGTGTTTTTCACTCGAAGAATCCTGTGTAATATTTATTATATATATGTACCAAATAACCACATCTATAGTGAGTTCCTAATAAATGGTATCGAGTACAAGGTACCCAAATACTTAACACTCATACAACACTACATTAGCAACATAAGCATTAACAAACTGTTTATGGCAACGTGTCACGACAAAATGCTTCCCCTCTAAAAATTGCCTTTTCCAAGCAACAAACGTTAGTATAATTGCACCAAATCGTTTTTCGTCGCTTTCGCTTGTCATTAAATGTCAAAATTGGGAATAAAAAAATTATCATTTTCATACATTTTAATATTTTTTATAATTGATATATATATATGTAAATTAAAATTACAATTTTTTTTGTTTTATTGTTTTAACTGTTTTTATTGTTTTAACTGTTGACAAAGTCTAGTAATATGACAACAAGCATTACTGTGAACAATTTAGTTTTCGTACAAAGATCTTAGAAAATGTATTAATTTCTTTGGATTGCCATTGATTTTTTGCGAGATGGATGAAAATGGAAAAGAATGTCCAATTCAAATTGTAAATAACCCAATTTGTGGCTTCAAAAAACTGACTTCTGATTGCAGATGGAAAGGAAAAACGTTTTAACTACTAATTTATTGTTCTGAGTGTTTTAAAAACAATCGTTGTTATGAGAAATTTGTTATAACAGCCGAAATAACTGAATTTTGAAACTAAACTTTAGAGGTATTACTTAATTTTAACTTAATTTGTGAATTACACCGAATTTTCTTGGGATTGGACACGAATACGTTTCTAAATAAGGACAACAATAACATTAAACAATCTCGATGTTATGCTAACACCGCCTAAATCGTTTTTCCTTGTGATGATTTTAACGGTGCTATAATCTTCTTCATACCTGTTGTAATTTGTGAGCTGACAAGTATTTTAGTTGGACCTTTTATGGTACTTGGTAAAATAGAATTTGTACCAAAACTATTTTTGGAACAAAATATCAATTCCCAATTTTGTGATATGGACACAACGGCTATTTGCAATGTGATCTTAACTATGTGTTTGAGTTTTTCATGTGAATTTTGAAAAGTGTGTTTGAAGTACAATCATATGAAATCTAAGTATTTATGATAATTGCAGTGAACAAATAGTAAAATTGGCAACAACAATTGTCTGTTAAATATAAAAAAGCATGTTGTGGTCCAAACTAAATCTATTATTGTGCAATATACAAAAACAAATGAAAATGTGTCATTATTTCTTTATTTAATATCCATATATGTACAAAACCTATTAAACATTTAACTTTTATCTTATTTTGGCATCGCTGTATGTAAACAAATAAATAATAACCTCCTAAGTAGATCTGAATGCCCAAAATATTTTTGGAAAACTTCTCACCTATTAAGATTAGATCTAAAAATGTCCATATGGATCTTGTTTAACTTTTTGCTTATATTGTAATATCTCATATGTTGAAGCAGGCCCGAGAAAAGTAATGCCCCTTTTCAGATCTCGGAAAATAATGTATCAAAAATTAGGACATCTGCAATAAGTTTAATCTTATGATGCCAGCCTCCTCTCAATACCAAACCTTTCGAAAAATTTACAATACCTAAATGACTGTTCCAGATTACCATGTGACACCCGTCTAAAATCAAGTATCATTCATTATTTGACACTGTGCCAGAACTGGTCGAAATTTACCCGCACAGAATACCAAAACGGGATTTTTACATAAGTTTATTTGCGTCGTATCTCGGAATCTATAAGCGACACAGAAAAACAATAAAGTTCTAAAATTCTCACTACAGACAAACAAAGTTAAAATCAAGTGCCACGCTTCCCGTTTGCGGTGGCGCAGTAAAACAATAAACTTTTGAAATCCTCTTTACACACAACCCAGAGTTAGAATCAAAGGCCACACTTTCCGCTTGCGCATTTCATTTGAAGTCAAGACTGCAAATGGAATAGCGAGTGCAAATTTGTGTAAACGAAGTTCCTTATATAGAGCTTGAACGTATTTTTATGGGAAAAGAAATTCTATTTGAGATCAATATCAGCCTTAAATAAACATCTCTTTTAGGAAGCGAAAATATCGTCTGAAAGCTAGTATTAGTCTTCAACGTAATTCTGTTTGGAAAATTGTTTTTTTTTCACAGAAAGGTGACATTGTAAACCATCGTAGAAAGAGAAAATTTAAACAAAAAATATATATATTTTTTGAAATTCATTTTATGTCAATCTTTTATTAACTTCTTATTGTTCTACCTTTGATCATTCAAATTTGATGTGCAACGCACAAAATGTCAGAAAATCTTAGAACTTCGTTTCGGGTCAACCAAAAATGACTCCAATGTTTACACTTCAAACAATTCTCCGAAATAATTTCAATTCAAATGGCGGCTATTATGAAAAGCTGCGTTTGCAGCCTTCTTTTTCGTTGGCTCTATCGCCCTTTCCACAATCTGCCTCAATACTCATTTACCAAAGCGTTGCTGCGAATTTGGAAGAAACAAGGCGACGTCTAAACCCGGTGAATGGTAATATAAGAATCATACCCGAAACGAATAAAAATTATACAAAATAAAAACGAATAGCCGGCCAAACATCCCGAACACTCAGCTGTTTACAACCTAAACAACAACAGCGCTCAACAATTATGCCGGCAGAATAATAGCAAAAAAAAAAAAACACGGAAAGCAGTACACACAAATACTTCAGCAAACGACGTAAACGCTATCTGCCCTCAGTCGCTGCGTTCGTTACACTCAAAGCAATGACGTCGTTGTCAATTTTATCACATTTGCTTTAGTTGCAATTTCGCGTTTGTTCGGGTAGTGGTTAGTTTCATTGGAGTTTAAGGAGAATAATCAATATTTAACGATATTTACATCTTTATGTGAAATTTTGTGAATTACATGAAAAATTGTAAATGAATTTTAGCGAAGTGAAATACGTATGAAATATATATTACAATAAAGAGGTAATGACGCAGTGAAACTATGTGAAGAAAAATGTATAACAGCGCAAAACCATGTGGTGGCATTTAATTGACATTCAACTGCTGTTCTGTAGTATGATAGGTGAAGCATAAAATGAACCAATTTTGGAATGTTTCTCCCTCTGTAACGAGAATTTGAGCTCTCGTATGTACACTAGAATAATGATGCTTACCTGGCTTAGTGGTAACAATGACAAGGAAGCATAAGTTCCTTCAGGTAGTGTTGTGTCAAAAAAAAAAAAAAAAAAATAATGAACTAAGATTATGGCAAAGATGGGCCATGTGTATATGCGTAAGTGTGTGTGTATGCGTTTAGGGACGTAGCTTGTGTTGCCCAGCAAGCAATATGTTTTACCATTTGTCTTTCTTTTTCATTACTTCGTTATGCATTATTTGATCGGCTGTTTAGTTTAGTAGCAATGTTGCTGGATCGTGACAATAAAACATTTGCAGTTAATTTATAATTCTTGTTAAATCAATTTGACATAATGTTATTTGACATTTTGTTTAGTTGAGTCAGCAGGTGACCTCCATTGGTGGATCACAAACATTTCCTGTTTGCTACTGGAGGCATATCTGTCGCGACGTAAGTGTTAAAAGGTGCAGTGAAGAAAATAAGTATTGCTCATTCTCAATTAATTTATAATTTCTTTCTCGTCATATCTTGGCTGTTGAAGTAACGGTATTGCCAATCCATAAAGTTTTCTATACAACAAAACACGAAAATTATTAAATTAAGGTCAGTTCAAATAGTTCCGCACTTCGTGTCGCATTTGTTGTCATTGTGAATACAATGGAGGCCTGTTACACCAGCCCGGCAGCTCAGAAATTGCTCCTTCCGAGCGGCAAACGTTAGTATATTTGCATTAAAGCATTTCTTTATTGTCGCTTGTTACTAAGTGTTGCAATTGGTGAGAAATTTTCACAATTTTCAAACGTTTTACCTTTAACTAATCAGCAATGTTTGTCTGTTTGCCATTATTTTTTGTATTGTTTGCCGTTCTTTAGACGAAAAAACGCCGCTGCAGAACAAGGGAGAGGTGGTATAGAAGCAGCACAAGAGGAACAGTTTGAAGCTCATTTTGTTAATAACTTTAGCTTACTTATTGTTTTGTTGGGTGTCTCTCTATAGTCATATTTGATGTGAAATGCAGCAAATGTAAAAATCCGTTTGCCAAATTATCTTAATATTGGCTCCGTTTTGTCCCGGAACAGTTCTCCAATGTTTGCTTCAAACAACCCTGTACCAGCCTCAAATGACAATTTTTCAGTTTGTAAAGGAAAAGAAATTCCAAGAGAGGTCAATAATAGCCTTCAGCTTACATGCTGTTTACCAATTTTCACTGTAAGAAATGGCCATGAAATTCAAAGTTACATTTTGTACAAATATGCTATCGCCCATATTAAGACGTAAACATACGAGGTGTATTCTAAAAATAAGGTGAATTGTAATTTTTCTCAAAAAACATTTATTCGTTAATTTCTATTTTATCTCCTTCAAAGTAGTCCCATTCAGATATAATGCGCTTGTGCCAGAGTTTTTTCCAATCCTCGAAACAGTTCTGATATGCACTTTTTGGTATGTCCTTGAGCTCTCTCAGCAATTCGGTTTTTATCTCTTCAATCGTCGCAAAACGCCGTCCGTTCATGGGTCTCTTCAATCGCATTGCTTCACGCAAACCGCGCATAACTTCAAGGTAATACTCCTTATTTACTGTGTGACCTTGTGGTAAGAACTACTGACGCGCTACGCCATGGTAATCAAAGAAAATAGTGAACAAAACCTTGACATTTGATCGAACTTGGCGTGCTTTTTTTGGCCTTGGCTCTCCTGGACTCTTTTATTAGGACGATTGGGCTTTGGTTTCGATGTCATAACCATATACCCATGATTCGTCACCAGTTATGACCCTTTTAAGCAAATCTGGATCATTGTTGACGTCGTTCAATAATTCCTGAGCGATGCTCATGTGACACACGCTTCATGCCCAAAAATTCTGAAAAGATTGCAATGCAGGAGCCAACCGATATGCCGACAGCCTCATCAACTTCTATAACTGTGATTCAACGATTCTGCATAACAATTTTCTTCACTTTCTCAACATTTTCATCGGTTGTTGATGTGCTGGGGCGTCCAGAGCAAGCGTCGTCATTTATCGTTTTCTCAACCTTCTGTGAAAAGCTTGTTTGTATCACTTGTAAAAATTTTTTTGATTCAGAGTACTCTCACCGTATGCCACTATCAACATTTCAAATAATTTGAGTACTTAATTCCATTTTATACACAAAATTTGATGCAACTTCTTTAATACATTTTTTTTCGATAGCAGAAAATCGCCGAACACGCAAAACACTTGTCTTATTTACGCCTCTCACAAACAAACTAAACATGCTATATGGATAAAACCGTCAACATATCTTCGAGACGATATGGTTCGCCAAATGTCAATGCTTACAGCTGAAAATGATTTCTATCTTTAAGCTCATTATCTTATTATTATCCTATTTATCGCGTCCTTTGTCATAAAATCAATGTATTATCGATACAAATTTAGCTTTATTAGAATCAATTATTAGCATCGGAAAATTATGGCATTAGCATTACAAGTAATTGCAATTCAATTCTCTTTACAATTTGTGTGATTGTTAAATGATTTAAAGCTTATTCGCCTGATGAAATTGCATGTTTTAGTTTAAAATAACTTCAAATTTATGATCATTTCCAATTCGAAGGACATTAAAATATGCAATATTCATAACTTTTAGTGATATTTCGGCGTATATAATTTAAGCATAACTGATATACATATGTATATCTACTATGAACGAAAAATATATAGAAATATGAAGAAGTCATGCTGTTAACCGCTTCTAATTACTTATATTTATGCGGAAATTCGTAGCTGGTATCCAACGATTTTTTACGGTTTCTACTCTAAACACGGTTTCTACTCTAACAACGGTTTTTTTTACCGAAATTTAAACAACTATACTTCTGAAGTTTATTGAAGGTTTTTCCAGATAATTTGAGGAGAGTAAGAAAATGCATTATAAATCTCCCTGTTCGTTTTGAGATTTCCGCTTTCAGTTCACATTTTCTTTTACACATGTAACACTCTAATATTTTTCTTTGAGAAATATGTTTGATCCGATCACCGAATTCAGGCATTAAGCGCGTTTCTCACTTGGAAGTGGTTGATGGTGTTGGCTGGGGTTTTATTAACATGATATTCTTCAAAGTATAAGCTTTCATTTAGTGAAATTGTCACCATCGCTTTGACATGGATCGTTCATGGCGAGAACTTTGATTTATCAACATTTTTTTCCCAGGTATCCATTATGACTTCTGTCAAAACATGGCGCAGTGAAGATTCTCGGCTGCCAATTGTTCATTGGATTTTGAGATTTGTCATTTTCCAAGTTCTTTTACAATCGTTACATATGTTGAGCTATCGGCGGAGGATCTATGGCGTTGTGGTGTGTTGTTTTTGTGAAATCTGTGAAATATGTCGCAGTCCCTAAGGAGAATTTTATAGCTATAGCTTACATATTGATGTTCTCATGACCAATTTTATACATCGCCCCAGGACTGTTAATTCAATTTGACATAATGGACTGAGTGCAAGGCTTATAAGGCATCTGGGATTCCTTTATTTTTATTAATTTTTATTATTGATTCCAAAACTTCTCAACACACAAAATTTTTTTCTTTTTTAATTAACTTTGAATATGTTTTTCATTTTGTTGTTTATTTTCAGCTACAGAAAGATAATCGATATGATTAACCAGAATTATTAGACAAAATATTATTGCACTATTTTCCCATCCATTGAATACTGAAACATCAACCAATTAGCCACACACCCCCCAAAATCGCAACAAAATGACTGAAGCTCAGTATGAAGCCAAATTCCAAGAAATGCAAAAGCACATTCCATTTATCCAAAAAGTTATTGAAAAACTTAAAGTTGGCAACGGTCAACAAGGAGATAATCCGCGCAAAGCGCAGTTGCAAAAAATGGAAATGTTGCATGAGCTATTAACAAATCGGGCCAAAAAGTAAGTATTATTTGGGAGTCTTGAAATTCTATAACCAATACAAAAGCGAGAGAGTATGATTTAAAACTACAATTGTTAGAATAAACATAATAAACTAAACAAATTGAACTGATCCTTAACATGTTTTTGAATTCCAAGTAATTTGCTAAAACAAATATAATCATTATTACTGGGTAGGACATTTTTTAAAGGAGGGAAGTAGTGAATAGGCTACCAAAATTGCTGAAATTGATGTCCTTGAAATGATTTTGCATGTCCACATACAATTAAATTGGGAAATTGAGAACGTTAACGAATAATTGCAAGGAAGGGTACACCTTATTAATGTCTTTAATTATTTTTTCAATTGGAAGCTTTCCAGCTAATCTAATGTTTTGAGAACAATAATTAACAGCTCCAATGTTTTTTGCAGCGCCAATTTTTGGTACATATTTTACGATTTCTTTTGTATTCTTTCCTTTCTACATTTGGTTATATAAAATTTGCCTAATAATTTAGTTTACTTAAATTTTTGTGCTATTATAGCCTTTGATATGATTTGAAATTCTTTAATTGCTTTAAACTTTAAGGAAAATGGAAGGAGAAATGTAACATAACTCTTTCTCATCAAGTAATAGTAATATATTTTGAAAGATTTAATTATCAGCATAAACATTACGTGTCCCACTATTTGCAGAAAACATCTAATTGCAAATCTCCTAGGTTTTTATACGTAATACTTTCTGCACAATCATATATATATATATATTCTCTAAGCGTCTAAAACTGATAAGAAATGTTATCAGCGTCAGTATACTAACATTTGCTAAATGAATAGTGAATTGAATGAATGTTTTGTTTTAAATTTCCAATGGATAACCTTTTTTCTGCCAATTTTCTTGTAATTTGATCCATTAACTACTTTTCTGTAGGAACATTTTCTTTTCTGAAGGGAAAAAATACATTGGTATGCTTTGTTTGTGGTGTTTTATGTAGTACAAGGTGTCCCAAAATAAAGTTTATATCTAGTTGATCGATTAAAAAAAGTAAAATTTTGAAAAAATGTTGAGAATAAATTTCTTAAAAATAACATCGCCCGTATATAAATCCTGGCATTAGCGGCATACATTTAAGCGTACAGTGAAATTCCTTATGACGGCTCTGCAGGTAGACTACGTGATTTTGTGACGAATATTTTCTTTTAAATGCGCCAGGGAATTTGGTTTATTGGCGTAAAATTTAGATTTGAGATAACACCGCAGGAAAGACCCCCATTATTTAAATCAGAACTGAGCGGGTTCTAATTTATGTCACTTTCACTGGAGATCAGTTTGATAGGCAAAATTTTACGAACACGTGGAAGAGATATATTGGACATGTGGTGTTCCTCCGTCCCGTTGGCATGTTCTATAGTTATAGGCGAGCAAGTTTTGCAGTAACAGGAATTTGAGTGACATCTCCACATAACGTTCAGAATGTATTGTAATTGCACATCAGTTTTCCTCTTAAAAAATAGCAACGGCCGATAACTCCTGGTGACGACATCCTCGCCCATATGGCTACTTTCTGATGCTTGTGTTGCCGATTCGTTGCGCTTTAGTAGATGTAGTTCTGCTTTTTACGTGTTGAATGGAATTAGAAAAGTTTCTCCCGAAAACAGGTTGCTGGTTAGCGTTGAAAAGCGCTCAATTGCCTGCTTTACAAAGTCAAGCCTCTGACTGGCACCCTGGTCTTTTAATGCTTGCACCATTTGCAGGATGTAACTTTGATCTATGCACGTTTAAAGCACTTGCATGTTTTGCAAATTGAAAGGCTCAGACCACCGCAAACATACTGATTAACGCTCTCAGCCTTAAAGTGGTATCTTCGAACTTTTTGGCTAGTTTTCAAATGAGAGGAATGCTTGGCGCATAATTTTAGTGGCGAAAACATCGAATGTTGCAAAGTGTTGTGCGCACTATTATCATTTTCGTTAACGCAGTAGGCAAAATCAGTATAAGCTTTCGTTTGAGACACTTGCATATGAATATTTCTCCCCACTACTTTAAAAAAGAAGAGGGGTGGAGCTACTATATTTGTTAAACTTCTCGAGCCAATCTTTTATTGCTTAGTATAGTAAAAATATTAAGCGAATGATTTGCAATGACCATCTTTTCTTATATTTCAAGGTTAAAAATGGAAACGCTTATGAAATGTGAAGGAGTTTTAATAAAACTACAGGCAAAAATAGAAAAGGTAGGTAAAAATCTTCAGACTTAGTTGTAAATCCTTTGTAATTAATTATTGATATCTTCAGTATTTTTAAAGATGACGTTGTTCTGTATTACACTTTAACAAGCAACTGCTAGGTAGTTTTTAGTATTACCATAGCAGCAAAAAGTGAAAATTTAAATGCTACTGCCTTCCAAAGTGCGTGCGATACAGAAAATTCCAAGAAATACCAACACCACTACAACACAAAATCTCTATTTGTTTTGTACTATTCGTCGTTTATTAGTTTGTTTCTTATTTAGTATTTTCATTTTATTTTTCTTTTTCCCTTTTATTTTTCTTTTCTTTCATCCCTGTTTTTATGCACATTTTACGTTACTGTTTCTACCTACCTGAATCATGTTAAAGCATTCGACATTCTTGCAGAATGAAGATCCTTTGCTGAAGACCGCTGATAGTACAAAGTCTAAAGTAGCTACAACTTCTTCCACATCACTCTTAACTTCAAGATCTGAAGCAAGTAAAAATACATCTATCACTTCATCCACATCGCTGGCAGTTTCAACATCTCAAGCAAGTAAAAACATATGTAATGAAAAGACTGTCGCTTCGGCACCTGCTAGTCCTTCACCAGAACGTATAGTGGACGATGATGATATACAGCCAGTGGTAATACCTACAGAAAGACGTGATTCTCCCATAGAGATTTTGGACAGACATAAACCTGCAAGTTCGATAGGAGGAGGTAAAATAAAAGACTATAAGCAAAGTCTGCAGCACGATCATCATAGTTATCGATCACCGCATTCACAATCACGCCATCAGTCTAGAGATTCTCCTAAACCGGAGGAACACCGTAGACCTCAAGACGTCAGAGAACGTATGCCGCAAGTTGAGGGAAATGAAATAAGACACGGCCATCCAACTTCTTCGACACCGCCAAAATTGCACTATTATCGTCCCCCCACCGATATTAGTAAAAGCTGTCCATCAGAAGAGTTTCCAACGCTGCCCCCGCCGCTCCGTTTCACTAAGGAAGTACATAATCCATCCTCAAAGAGCCACACACCTGCTCATAAGAAGGAGTTATCATCATCGTCTTTGCCTTCGAAACCAGCATCCAAATTGAATTCCACGCAAACCTTACAAACTGTAAAGGTGGTCATAACTGAACCGCTACCAGCAAATATAGCGAAGCAACACTTTCCTCCTCATCACCAATATCGCTACCAGCATACACAACATTCTCCCACGCGTTTCTTACATAACATAGAAATGCTGCCGCAATCAAAGAGTCCTGGTTCAGATAAAAAGTCTCCCATTGAAGAAGCCTATAATCCAGATGAATCTTGGGAGAAATACAATGAAGCTCAGAAAAATACAAAAAATCAGTCAGTATCGAAGCCTATATTTTTGAGATTGGGCGATAAAATTGCGGGAGGCGAACCAAATTCTTCAGCACTTGTAAATATTCCTGCTCGCAGCAATACACCAATACCGGAAGTTTTGAAGAGTCCTCCCTTATCTGTCAATGATATAAATAATTTGCTCATAGAATCGGGTGGCGATCAGATAACTTGTGATATCTCTGAAATTGGCACAAGAAGGGCGAAGAAACCCGACATTAGTGAGTGTAAGAATTCTTTGGATTTTGTGCGTAGGAAATTTGCTCAGATTGCAAAAATTAATTCCCCACAAATGGGAGACTCCTCGCCCTCTTCACCTGTTGTGAAAATCGAAGAAAAGACTTGTTCAACTCCCACTTCAAACAATGTGGCAGGTTTGCATAATGAAAGGCTGGCTCTAAAGTATAATCCTCATCCCAGGCAGGAGCGATTACAGTCTTTGTCATCCAATGACGGCAGTGAATGTAGCCTGCAGACTTTGTCACGTGTCGGTGCAAGCCCCAGTGATCCCCGTTTGAAATTGAAGGCGCAAACATCACCTAACATCATACCTCCCCTTCCGACT
>JAHXMU010000129.1:1316957-1353533 GCA_019455685.1 Philornis downsi
TTCTAAAAGATTTCCACTGTGCTCCTGTTGCTAGAGAGAAGAGATGGGAATCTCGGCCTGAAGTTGTTACAGCAATTCCACAAATGACTGTTACGGGTCAAACTCTCGGTCAAGGATTTACATCATATGGCCTTCAAACTAAACCGCAGACCGTTCCATTCCTCACAAATCCATATGTCAAACCCCCAGCGGCTCTTCTACCAACCCCTTCTATTCCTCCTCTTACTTCTGTAGCTCCACACCCTCCTCCAGGTTTAGCACCGTTTATGTCAACTTTGGTGGCCCCACCAGTGAATCGTTTCAACTCCACGCTTAACGACAACACAGAACGATTGAAATATTTTGAGGCTAGACAACAAAAAGCCCAACAACCCCGTACATATAAAGAGTTCAGAGAGGCTAGGGAAGAAGCTAATCGGAGAGCAATGATAGCTCAGGCTAAAGCTCAAAGGAAAATGGGGTGTATAGAGGTTGGAAGGAGAAAATTTGAAGAAGAGAAATCGAAAAAGCTACAAGAACAAGAGAAATCAAAGTCGAAAATGGAAGATCACCTGCACAAGTTGGAAGAGAAGCGAACGGGAGCAATAAAAGACGATGCAAGAAACAAAAATCCGACGAAAGCTGTGGCAGGAGAATCAACTCTGGATAAAATGTACAGAACACAAAATTTTAACACTCAATTCCCCAAAGCTACAATAAGTTTCAAAATACCCAAAAAGAAGACAGAGGAACCGCAGTCAAAGTCCATACCAGAAACGAAGGATACGAAGGAAATCCAAAAGAAACCGGAAGATAAGATCAAACCAACTACCGTGAAAGTTGGTAATAAATCTCAAGAAAAGACTGATAAGAATGAGAAATCGAAAAAAGCTGCTGGGCAGAAAAGTGTTTTAAGTGAGACAAGTGACAACAAGATAGACAAATCTAGAACTGATCCACCAAATAATACGGACAATAAAGAGTCTAACGAAGACATTTCTCAAATACCTCAGGAAGTTAATAAAACTGCTTCTGATAAGTCGGTGAATAAGCGTGATCCTCGTTGTAGAAAGAAGAATATACAGGAGGAAATTGAAATTGAAGAAACAAAATCTTTCAAACATGAGGAAAAGAAAACCAGCACAATTTCTAAGGAGAATGTGATGGAAAAGGACACCGATTCAAAAGCAGCTAATGGCAACAACGCTGAAAAGAATTCTCCTATTGTTGGGAATACAAAGTCCTTTGACGATTGGAATAGCTTAAATGTTTCCTCCCCAAATACCCCTGAATTTAAACCTCAGCGTATATTGCGTCGACGGTGCACTATGGTTGCTATCGGCAGTGAGCCCCTTGTGGATAAAGATAAGCTCATGAAAGCAAATGCTCTTATGTTGGAAGACATAGAGGAACGTGAGAAGCTTAGACGAAAAAAAGAGGAAGAAGAACGGCAAACTGCACGACGTAATAAACATTTGGCTGAAATATTCCAGAAGACTGACGACAACTGCTCCGTCTCCACTCAGAATATCATCACGGGGAAAAGGAGGACACGAGCATCTATCAATTTTAACGAAACTCAAAATGCTTTGAAAATCTTTAAGCATAAGACTATGCCTACAGCTTCGGCAGCTGCTCCGCCATCTTCCACTGCTGCGTCAACTAAAACTACGAGATCAAGAACAAGGCCGACAAAAGCAACCGGCGCTCACGATGTGACATCGGAAAAGGAAGAAGAAAATGTTTTTGCTGATAATGAGGAACATCAACTTGTAACTAAATCCAAAGATGTTAGGGAAGAATCTAACAAAAAGCGACTATGTACAACCGGAGGGACTGACGCAAAAAGTAATAATAATAAAGCAACGGATAATGCAGACAGCACAATAAGTAAAAGTGAGGATGTAAAAATTTCCGCAGTTTTAGAGGACGACAATCAACCAAGTCAGACTGAAGACCGTGAAGATTCAAAAGATGAACCCAAAGATAAAGATGAAAAGAAGCTGAAAAGAGAAGGAACAACCAGCACTAAGTCAGTGTTGAAAAAGACAGACAGAAAAATCACAGAAGGGGCAATAACAAAGGTTGCACTTGAAAGCAATAAACAGAGGCAAGGAAATTCTAAAAATAAACCCTGTACAAAGACTTCAGAATCGGAAGCAACCCTAGTTAAAGTAAAAGCTAGATTAACTGATAACTCCGGCAAAGCGTCAATGGCATCAACAGCCGTGATTCCAGTACTATCTGCCACTGCGGCTGGGGGAACTGAAGCGGTTCCCAGCATATCGGAAGCGAAGGTAACAACTCCAAAGCATCTGGAAGATGAACACCAAAATTGTGCCGTTTCTAGCACGTCCGCAGAAATATTACCATTAGAAGAAACACCTTCAACTTCTTCCGCTGCCCAACGTTTGAAAAAAGAAGACGTAAATGACAATGAACCCAGTAGCACAGCGAGCAAGTCATCTAATGTCACCCCCACGTTACCAGAAGACGAGACCAGTCGTCATGCGTTTCTAAATGAGTTCGTTCAGGAGATTACTAAGCCCAATGCCGACAAACAACATATCTTGAGTTTGTTAAGTCAAATCTTAAGTGAAGACAAACTGCAATTTATAAAAACCGTCATCGATTCCACAAATAAGGAGGAATCAGAAGTAAAAGATGAAAAGATACAAAAGGCCGCATCTACTGAAAATCAACCCAAAAAGAATCAAGTTGCAAAAATAATGAAGGATGATGACGAAAGCGCTGCAGAGGAAGAAGAGAGCGACGACGATCAGAAACCTTCGACGTTGCAGCGTAAGAAAATAAGCAGATGCGGCAGAAAGAAACGCAACGAACTGGATCGTTTAAATGAAGATATTCGAGACATGTTTATTTGCGAAGGAGTCTTGACTGCCACTGGAAAACGGATGTGTACGTTAATGCAGACCAGTGATAAGAAGGAGGCAGAATTGGAAACCAGTGTTGGTAGAAGAAGCACATCATCTACATCGCAGCCTCAAAGTAAAGCAGAAATAGATCCTGGCAGTGAGGGAAGCGCTAAGAGACAGATTGTGCGGCCCAAAAGATCCAAAGCTCAACCGTTGAGAAGATCTTTGAGAGCATGTAAAATCACTGAGAACTCCACAAACAGCAGTATAATTGAAGAAGTCGAGGTTACAACATATAACGAATTAAGAGATCACTCCAAATCCAATGATAAAGACTCAGTACCATCTAGAAGGAAAATGCCAATTCTCAAGCCCCACACGCCTATTAAATTGTCCGAGGAAATCGAAATTCAAGAAGGTACAGACACTGAATCCAACAGTGCCAAACGAAAATCAGTAAATAAACCATGCCCCAAAAGCAAAAAACTCAAAATCGGAAAACAGTCAAAAGAAGAAGACGATTTAGAGTCATCGAGCGACAGCCAGACGCAAAGTGAGGGCGATACCGGCGGAGAAATTGCTGAATTCAGTCAAATGGGTAATATGAAAAATACAAATGTTCACTGGCATAATCAGTCGAAGTATACCACGTGGTGTATGCTTTGCAGCAAAAAAATTGTGGCCATTTCGAGCTCCTTCCACTATAAAATGCATCATGGTGAGAATTTTATATCGCGTTTAGCGCCAATACTACTGCAAAAATTCAAGCAAGGCAAATTGAGTCATCCTCTCTTTGGAGTCGACCGATCGCCCAAGCAGATATCGTGGTTCTATAGATGTCCTTTTTGTTTGCAGTATTTTAATACACCAATGCCTTTGTGGTTAGAGCATTTCCAAAATCATACTGCAGAATTTCGTTATGAATGTTCCAAATGTCACTGGGGTAGTAATCGCATAGCTACCACACGCAGACACATTAGCAGCAGTTGCAAGGGCGCCACCATAGTAAATTCAATGGTAAAGTTGGCAGTGCCCTCTCAGATCAAGGCTCAAGTTTGCCATTTGTGTAATTTTGTTCAATTAAAGAGGGCAAATTTGGAACGGCATTATGTGGAGCAACATCAATTGGGAATTAAAAATGTTGACATTTTAGGCTACACTATTACTCTGTTTGACTGTGGCGGAGTAGAGCTTGTGCCAGAGGACAAAGCCCAAACAAAGGAAGATGAAATAAGGAAGCTTATAGAGGTCGAAGAAAGAATCATTGAGCTAGAAGATGAAAAAGAGGAAGATGAATCTTTACAACTGATCGAAACAGAAACAAAGAAGGACGACGATAAAGAAAAGACAACTTCAACTGAAAATAATGTAGATGACCCATCCATAAGGAAGGCTGAAGCAATGCAAGATATAGCTAATGACGAAGATAATCGTGAAGACGTGGGTAAAGATGGTACCAACAACTTGGAAGAAGCTAGAGAACGAGAACAATCAAAGGCAAATGCCGAACCAACTTCAAAAGATACTAGAAAATCTGCCGAAAATCAATCGGAGGCAGCTGTAGATGCTGTTGTAGATTCAAAAGTGACATCTAAGCCGGAGGAAGCGGCAGAGAAACCAATTGAGGCAAACAAGTCGGTAGCAGATCAGACTGATGTAGTCAAAGCACCACAGATCGAAGCAGTGGAGGAGAATTTATCTGAGAACAAATCCCTTGGTAGCGCAGAAATTTCAATGGAAGGAAATGTGGAAGACCAGCCACACGCTGTTGAAATATTCCCTCCTGTTAAGACGCCTGAAAGCGACAATGTGGAGAGAATCGTTAAAGAAACCACCCAAAAGGAATGTAATAATGTAGAAGTTAAGCAAACCGAAGTAAGGATAAACAAAAATCTGGAAGAAGTAAAATTAACTTCCTCAACAAAACTCCCAAGTGTAGCAGTTAAACAAACGGAAGTGGATACTTTGGAAAAAGAACATCAAAATGGAACCGTCAATCAACATTTTAATCAACAAATTAAAACAACGCTCAGTGTGTTCATTAAACAACCGGGAGAGTTATTACCACAATCTGAGAAAAATGCAAATGAACCTTCTGAAAATAAACGAGACGACGACGATGTTAAGCAAGAAGAAGAGAAGCGAACACAGCCACAGAGTCAAGAAAATGCAATACCTCCAAAGGACCTTCCAAGTGCATCAGCAAATCAAACCGTAATGGAATTATCAAAACAAGATAATGCCGTTACATCAGCTATTCAAAATAAACTACAAACCAGTGAAATTAAGCAAACTGCTGTAGAACAAATCGATAATGCAACAGAGACAATTCCAATGCACAATAAAGTTGATCAAACGGAAACAGCATCATCACAAACGTATGTTACAAACAGTTCGGGTCCTGTGGCAAAGACAACAGGCATGCAGGAGGATAGAAAGCAAAAAGAATTATTACAAATAGTTAAAGCAGATGGGGAAGTTACTTCTCAAAAGAAAGCAAACTTCAAGGCCGTTAAGAAACCCGTCGTTGTTCTAACTAAATTAGGTGAAAAGGTCAATGCGTCTTTGTCAAAGAAAATTTTAAAAGAAGCTGCTAAAGATTCGGAAATTAGTAACAATCCAATACCAGAGAAAGTAACAAAAACTAATCCCCAAAAGCAACTAGTAAGTGAAAAAGATAAATTATCAGTGCCAGAAAAATCGACTACAGCAACCCCAAAAAATAACCCCGCCAGCGAAATTACTAAGCAACCATCAGTTGAATTGATACAACCAGAAAAGCCTGCACAAACAACCCTTAAAAATAAACCCCCTTACGAAGAAATAACCTTGCCTGAGCAGACAGTAATATCACCTCTCAATACAAAACAAACAGATTTATCTAAATCAGAGTGTTCAGCAACTGTAAGTTCTAAGAAGAAACAGGTTGTTGAAAATGTTAAAAGCACTGAAGGAGGAATGCCAGATTTAGCGGAAGCAGTAAATGCATCTCCCATTAAAGAAACAGCTGCTGAGGATGTAGAACAAATCAAATTGTTAGCAAATACAACTCCCACAAAGAAATCGCTTAGCAAAGTTGCTGATCGTTCCAAAGTGAAAGTGTTACCATCAGATGAATCAACGAATAATGAAAGTCAACAGAAGGCAGAGTTGGTGCCCTCGCAGAAAGTTGCAAACACAACTCCAAAAAGGAAACTTCCCAGTAGAGAAGTTAACAAAACTGCAACAGAATTGCATGTTGCCGAAAAAACAATTTCTTCTTCGAAAGCACAAGGGAAACCAGCAGATTTGGAGAAACCAGTGATTTCCCAAAAGAAAGTATTAGCAGAATCAAGTGATTCGAACCCTGAATTATCGCCATTAAAATTCAACGCCCAAAAAGTAATTTCAACTTATTCGAGGAAGAGAGTGAATGAAAAAAATCTTACAACTACTAATAGCTCGGACGATTGTGTGATAGTCGATGAAGACAGCAATATCAAATACTTACAAGATGAGCTCCTAACTTTAGCTGCCAAGGCAGCAAATGAAGAAGAGAAACGTGAAAAACAAGTTAGAACCACCGATGTATTAGTCGATTCTTCCAAACTTGTAGATAATAACCCAAACATAGATATTGCATTTGCTAATACTAAAATGTCCGATCTAATATCGAACTCAATTGACATGTTCTACCAACGAAATAAACGCAAGTCGAATGATAAAATTGAAGAAAGTCAGCCAAAGAAAAGTTGTCACAATCAAACTGCAATACCAATGACTTCAAATGCTTTTATACCTTCGGCACTGGGAGGAACAGATTCGCCCCCTATACAGATATTGGCCCAGTCTATAATAAGTATTGATGATGTTGAACGGAGCGATAGTGGCATGACACAGAAGCCGCAGACCAGCTCTATAGCGGAGCGTTTAAGCCAAAGGTTTAAAATACTACAAGAAAAAGCAAACGGCGTGAAGGACGCCAATAATTCGAAGGACAAAACTGTCAGTGAAAATGCAAATGCCCGCTATAGTGAATTGGTTAAACTTACTGTGGGTAATGAAGAACCAGCAGAAATTGGGGTAATGGTTAGTGAAACGAAAGAATTAAAGAAATCGTCTGCGGATGAAATAAACGTCATTAGTGATGACGAGGATTGGGAAGACATTGAAATTACAGAAACAGCGCCCATTACAGTTTCCTCTACTAATCTACAGAAAGCTAAGAATAAGGGATTGTTCCAAAAATTTGGGTTGTTTAAAGGAAATTCGGCAAAGGTCAAGAAAAATGCGCCTCCATTAGTTTTCCTACCTAAAAAGAAAGCAAAGGACAAACCGGTAACATTATCTTCACCAATAACAGCAAAGACTACGACCGGAAATACTGGTGGCGATAAAGCAAATTATATTTTGCCAACAGTTCATCTGGGTTTTAAGCCTGTCATCAATATTATAGAAGACCTATTGCCTGATTCCCCTTGCAATGACCCCATTGATTTGGTGCCTGAACTAACGCCTTTGGAGCCGTTAACTGACCTTAATGATATATCCTCAATCTTGGATTCTAATCTTAGCATAAACATTGATGAAAGCCAGACCTGCATACAAGACGCTTTGGACTTTGTATCAGAGCAACAGGCTCATGAATATCATCCGCAAAAACCTTCAAGTATAGAAATGAAAACAAAGACGCACACGAACAAAATACAACATGTTGGCTATTCCCAGCAATCGCAGGCAATAAATAGCATCAAATTCTATTGCCTCTTGGAAAATTGCTCATTTTTATTTTCCAGTGACGCTATGGGCTTGGAAAACCATTTTCTCTGTGAACATTCTCAAATCAAATGGAATGGATTTTGCTCCATGTGCCAAGCACAGTGTATGACAAACGATCAAGAATATTCCATTGTCAAAGAAATAAAACATATGGTTGATTCTCACATCAATAAACCCCACACGTTGGAAACGAATTCCAATGATTCCAATCAACATTCGTTAAATATGAATCAAGTTGCAGAAGACAGGCCACGGATAAAGCTGAGGAGAATGACGGGTGATTGCTTATCTACGTCTAATTCAGAGAGTTCCACGCCTTCTGGAGGCACGACAGCAGGAAGAGTAGCCTCTCCGTTAGCAACCGCCACAACTGCTGCCTCGTCCAATACGCTGTTAGGAGCTTTACTGAACGCCAAACAGAAACCGCCCACAAAAGAAATGCCACCTCAGCCAGAAATGCCGTTAACCGAGCCCTTGCTAATGGATGACGACAAATTTTGTAATACTGGTAATAACTTCCTTACCACATCCGTTGCTACGGCAGTTCAATCGCCAGTGACTATGCCTCCAAACGATTGTTCTTTGCAAATTGCAAGTGTTATGAGCCTAAATCAAGATGATACCGACAAACGACTAAACCCTGCATTACCTAAGATTCCCAATGTGTGCGCATTGGATTCAAAAAATGTTGGCAGTTTCTGGGCTCACCAAATTGAGCAAGAGAAACAAGACATGATAGATTCAACAGCAACGTCCTTGGAAGTCTCTGAAATTTTGGCAAATGCAGGTAGGCCTTCCATGCGAAGAGAGGCTACACGGGCGCAGGATGAATCTCCGGGACCGGTGATTGTCTCAGAAACACTGCCAGTTGCTCAAGCCAAAACAGGGGACTTTGTTATCACCCAAACGGTGTCGGCACAGTATGATAGTAATGCATCGGCCGCAGTAGGTTTTAATATTTCCATAGAAGTGCCAGCAGTTTCTATCAATGCGTTGAATAACTCGGCACAGCATGTTCCAATAGCAGAGGTAACCGCACCATCCACTTCAAAAGGTCTTAACAGTTCGCTACCTTTGGTGAGATCGCAAAGCTCTATCGGAAATGTTGTTCACGATGAGGATTCCCACAGCTCAATGGGAAGTGCTAGCACTACCTCTATCATGGATTCTGCTTCAAACGTAGTCACATCCCATGTAACTTCACGTCAGTACAAATGCATGGCTAATGGTTGTAAGTTCACTTCACGCGTTCCCGTAGCAATGTCTGATCATTTACGATTCCACGAAAGACGTAGTTTTTCGCATAATCAAGACTACTTTGCCTGTGCATTTTGCGCGTACCAAGCAGATGATGTGGAAGGTTATATGAAACATTCTGATCAATATCATATAATAACTAAAGGAAATAAACCCTCAGCAACTACATTGTCCACTTTAAATGAACCGAATAGTACTGTTACCTCAATGTCTCTGACGGGTAGAATTTGTGATATTCTAAGTAAGAAGATGGAAACAACAGCGAATAGAAGTACAGTGTTGTTACAACAGGACGTTCAGAAAGTTGATAGTGCCAAACCAAAAGAATCGGAAGAAGTTTATCTGAAGAAATTAAGGGCGACCATAGAGGAAATTGTGGGGCCTACAGGTTTGTCTGGTAAGTATTACCATATAGTACCATGATTAATATAAAACAATATGTATAAATATTGATTTGTTCCCGTAAGTCTTCTTCAGGAATGAATACCGATTAAAAGACGCCTTTAGAATTTACGTCTTCTAAAAATTACTCATTTCTGCAGATGTTATCCGAAGAATATCAAATTAACGAAAGTAAAAATGAGGTCGAATTAATTACTAAAATAAATCTTACTTTTTTTTTAGATGACAAACTATATCGTTGTGTCGTAAAAAATTGTACGACTCCATTGACTGAAGCCACATTCCACAATCACATTATGTATCACATCAGTACCTTGGGCATTTCCAATCCCAATAGTTATGTTTACAAATGCCCTCACTGTACGGCACAGTATCACCGCCCCGCTGGTATTAAAGCGCACATCAAGAATCATGCTCGCAATCGTTACTTTTGCTATATGTGTGAGGACACCTCATCTAATCCGATGCAAATGAAGAAGCATTTCTCGGAAAATCACTGGCAGACCTTCAATATGTACACCAAAGAATTGTTAAAAGCCAAAGTAATTGTCGCTCCTGATGGTTCGGAAAAAATACAAGATTCCAGTTATTATGTCACATACTCAAGTGAGTTGAGCGATGCTGAAGTACGGAAATATGGAGAGAAATTAATACTTGAATGGCAACGGAAAAAGTCAGGATCGAAAACTCATTTTAAATCGAGTGAAATAGATTTGCTGCCCATTCAGCCGATATTTCAGCGTACAGCTAACTGTGGCGAATGTGAATATAAGACAAAGGTACGCACTAACATGTACAGACATCTTCTGATGCACAAACAATTTGCCCAACAACCTAATAACAGAGCGCACACGTTGGTGGCCAGTGTAGATCCCGTTAACCCTGTTCCATGCCTAAACAGCAACGAACGATTCTTCGACAAAATGACCAATCTCGCCTCGTCTTCATTAATACCGTCGATTTCTGCGAATACTTCAAAGACTGCTTATAAACTGCCACATGCCTTCATTCTGGATGAAAATCGTTACAGATGTGGTGTACCCAATTGCACTTTCTTCACTACATCGGAGGTTGTTTTCCGAGCCCATGTGACAACTGTACATAGTTCAGATTCCGTATTTCGTTGTCCCTTCTGTCAGGAGGAGATATGTAAAAGGGGAGTAACCGTAGATCGTATTTTGAATCATTTGCGATTTCATAGCTCAATTTTGCATCGTTGTGGAGAATGTAATTATGTGCATCATTTACGGTTTGTGGTAGAACGCCATGCCAACGAAAAGCATTCAACAATGAAAGTTAACTTAGTGAGGCATGAGAGGACTGAGGAAATGGGGGAAGGCACAATGACCGTGACCAGTTTTGCAGGTAAGCACTACATCAATTATACAAGTTTACTATTTACTATTTAATTAGCGATTTGATGTATTCTATTGGTATGTTTCTGTACAAAATAGCATGACTGCTTTTGGGAAATATACTTTAAATTTACTTTAAATCAAGTTTAATATTTCCTGTTCAACGCTTTAATTTAGTCTGTAGTTATATTTCTATATAAAATAACATGGTTCCAAAATTATATATTATATATTTTTTAAATGTTTTCTTTTCTCTTGATTTGATTTAGGTAAAAAATACAAGGACACGTCTGACACAAATCAATCACAAGCCAACACTTCGTCAACAAATACTTCCGCTAGCTCAAAATGTTCAAATTCAGCCGACTCAGCGACAAAATCTTCGAACTCTACTTCTAGCAACGCAAAATCGAAGAGCAAATGGATATGTGATCTATGTAATCACAAGGCTTCATCTTTGGCTCAGATTCAATATCACTGTCAGCATATCCATGGCCAAAATAAGCCATATCAGTGCAGGCACTGTAATTTTGGTTCGCAACAGCTATCACAAATTCTGTATCATATCGACGAAAACCATTCGGGGAAGACTCGGGAAGCTCGCTATATATATCACAAATCAACCAACAATAATGAAGTCGATATGGCGGACACTCGACCACTGTGGCAACGAGATGACCCAACGCGTGTGAGACATATTCGAGGCATTTTAATGGAAAATGAAGAAGAATCCGAAAAACATCGCAAGAGAATGGAGCTCGACAAGGTCGTCGATGACGATGAGGAGGAGAAGGAAGACTTAGTTGATGTAGACAATGCAAATTTGTCTAACCTTGTAAACTTTCTCAAAGGTTATGAATTTGGGTGTTTCCATTGTGATCATAAGACGGACAAGTTTGACGATTTATTTGCTGTCCATCACAAGAACATTCATAATTTTTCGCTAACTATGGCAAAACCTTTCATGTTCCGCTTGCTAAGACGTGTATGTTGCCCGGAATGTCGCAATTTCAGCGGAAACTTCTACGAAATGCAACTACATCTGCTTAATTCTCACAACGTGCGTAACTATTATGCTGCCGACGTGAACATAGCTGAGCATGAAGGCACGACCCAGAAATTAAAATGTGGCTATTGTGATTTCCATTGTCTAAAAATGGACCAACTACAGAAACACTTTCTAAGTCCTAAAGTTCAGCATTCGCCACTAGACGTTTGCATACAAAATGGTAAGCAGATAAATGATGTGTTGGGAATGGGTACAAAACAAACGTACTACCGATGTGGACTTTGCACGGAACTACTTTCGACTCGTGTTTCTGTGGATCAGCACGCAAATCAATTACATGCCAACGACGAGCGTTTCTCATTTACAACACTTAGCAATACCTTAATTTATCACTGTGCTTTATGCTCGTATAATAGCACCACTGAATGCGCACTTCTCAGGCATATGATAGATCACTATGGACGCTTCAAACGATGTCATTTTTGTCACGAATCACAAGTATCTTTCGAGGGTTATATGCAGCATTGTTATGCGGAACACCGTGATGATATACGCAATTTCCGGGATATTTATCCCTACGATGAAATTCGGAAATTTCTGTTGCAGATGTTTATTTTATTTCCGAACGGTCTGGTGATTAGCAAGAAGAATCTTTTGCACACAAAAACCTATGGCGATGAGGAAGCCATGACAAAGTTCTATGAGGAGATCTACAAGATATCACAACAGCCACCAATACCTAGATTATCGATAGCCAGATTGGTAGCCAGAAAGTCAATAGAGGCCTGTCACAAGCCGGTATCCGTAGAATCTTCAAACCAACATTTAGAATGTGGCGAAGAGGCAAATTATTGCAGTCAACCATCGCCACAGCCTACAACATCCTCACAGGCCAAGAAAATAACTAAAAGAAGAATTACTGTGGCCCTTGGTCAGGATGACGAAACTGGATTGAGTGTAAACCAATCAGCGGATAAAATAAATATAAAACGCTCAAGTAGCAACATCAAGAAGAGAAAACCTTCGTTAGTAGTTGAGCAAGATAGTTCTTCTAATCAATCTTCAGAATTTAATGTACCATTGGCGTATGCTATGCGCGTTAAGAAAAGAAGACGTACTGTGGCTACAGATCCAAATGAAAATTCACAATCACCCTTTTCTCCCGTTAGTACACCACAGCCTCCAACATTTAGCAATGAGGGTGATAGTAAATGCAAAAGGTCTAAAACTGACGGTGGTAATCGTGCCGCGGCAACCTTAAACCAGAAAGACGTACAATATTTTTCATATTACGGCATAAAACCTGAACCGTTGGACCTGTCTAAAATCTATACCAAAGTAGCTATAGGCGGTATTAATACTCCTCTTACTATAGACAAATTTCGGTTATTCTTTAATATAGACTGCAGGCTGAGATTAACGAAATGTGATGTTTCCAATATACCGACTTATACGCAGTACAAGCACATTAAAAAAGCATGTCCGGCAAGCCAAAAATTACGATTTTTTTGAACTGAATGTGAAAAGTTGTAAACTTCCTTGGAATAGTTACATTTAGGAATTACGTTAAGTTTTCATATTTTATATTACGAAACAAAAACAAAACAAATCATTTCTGAATTTTTGGGAATAACTTAGATTTAAGATCCTTAAGAACATCATGTGTATACCATGATATATACATTAGTAATTAAATCAAATACCTAAACTTATAATATTAATAAGAATTAACTACTTAGTTAAGTAGAGGAGGGATTTGCAACAATTCTGTTTGTTAACGAACAAACTCAAACGTTTTGTTTACTTATTAACAAACCCTATGTTTTTTTTTTTTTTCATTATTAATTTTACTTCTTGAATTTTCTTTGTTTCACATTATTTTTTTTTTCTAATTATTACTTATTTTGTTTACTATACATTTCATTGAAATAAATGTAAATAAGTTATTATATCACGCATATCAAATGAGTCTTGTGCAAATATCGACTTCCGTGTTTGTGTTGGTTAATAATTGGCAATATTTTAATGGCACCTTAAATTGTGCATTCATATTTAGTAGACGTTGGTCCCTTGGGTTAATGGCTCTAAGTATGTTGCGTCCAAATTAAATATTTTATTTTTTGTGTAATAAGTTGGGGAGGATATCGCTAATTGTAATCCTCCTATATGGTAAACGGAGTCCCGTCAGTAATGAGTTTCTACTCAGTATTGATTCTAGATATATTTTGGTTTATATTTTACCTGTAAGATTGTAATATTTGCGTCATATTAAGCAGACGTTAACATCTTTCGTTAATGGCTCACTGTATGATATAACTAAAATATGTCTTGAAAACTAATTCACCGATTCTTTCAAAAAAACATTTTTTTTCGAAAAATATAATTACAATGTTGGATTTCAGCCTTCTAAAGACCAACAGCTCGAAGCTCAAAGTAGGAAACGCGTTGCCTACTTTGGGACGCGGATCTGTTTATTGATGGTAGGTATTAAGCATCGTAAATATCGTTTACCAATATGGTAGAGCCGTTTCAGTGGATAGCTCACTTTTAAATCGCCATGGAGATATGGACGCGCCCGAAAGCACATCGGGACATTTGTGCCGTATATGGTATGAAAGGCATCCAGCAAAGTGCATTTGCCAAAATTGATTTACGGAATTTCGTTTGGAAAATTTAACGTTTAAGGATAGTCATCGATTCGGTCGGCTAAATGAGGTTGGTAAGTACGGAACGAAAGCCATTATGGGGTCGGTCCGACATGTTTTTGTTCGAAAAGTTGGAGAGAAGACGGGAGTGACGCACCCGACACCATCGACTCATCGAAAAGCTCTACATTTTGGTTACGCCCGAACTAAGGGAATTCCAATTATCAAAGTGAATAAGCATTTGCAATTTATTGATCCCTTTTTAAAACCCATTCTCACTGGCAATGAAAAGTGGATTTATTAAAACAATGTCAACCGAAAGAGATCCTGGCCATCAAACGCCGAATTGTATCAAAAATGCTCATGTTACCTATTTGATGGGATTTTAAGGGAGTGGTCTACATTGAACTGTTTCAAAGCAACTAAACCATAAATTCTAAGGTCAATGCCTTACATATCCTTGCGGACTCAACACAGATATTAAAGCTTGGACTGGAGGTGGTGCCACATCCAGCTTATATTCCTGATCTGGCAGCTATAGAGATTTTCATTTATTTCAGGGTCTGCAAAATTGAATGAAAGATTCTACAATCAGGTGAACTAAAACCGAGTCATGTCAATATTTTGCTGGGAAAGACCAGTCATTCTTCTAATCTGGGATCAAACAGCCTTCTGAAGGATGGCAGAAGTTAACTGAACAAAATGGAACTCACATCGCAGATTAAAATTAATTATTTGAGTAAAAAAAAAATTGAAATTTACCTTGAGTTAAAAAAGAAAATTACTGTCCAGGGTTGGCATAGTTTGAACGAACGAACGAAATATTTAGTTGCTTAATCGATGAATATGGAATAATATATTCGCGCGATTCCAAATTCTCAAACAGCAAACCAAGGATTTTGGTATGAAACGTAAGAATACGTGGAACTAAGTGAAAGAGTCATAAATTAACTTCAGAAATACTATGGATCAATAATTACCAGGTATCGATTAATATTGAAGAAGAAATGTTCGGCGGGAGGCTGGATGTGTACAGCTGGTGCTTACCAGCCGGAGGTTGAAATAATGGACATGCCATCTTTCTCTTGAAGTGCAGGAAGACAGACAGATACCAGTATAGGAACACCTAATATGATAACGAAAACCAATAAAATGACTTGTGACAATTTATCATGAAGCATTTACGAGTACATAATGACTAGAGAATCGTTGAACTTAATAATTTTCTTGCTACAAGTAATGGCTCCCGCCATTAGTCCTATTGCAAAGGAATATATCGAGGGGAGTTAGATGATAACAATATCCAACTCACGAAGTCGCTACGCTAAACGGCTTCAAAAGAGGGCCGGACAGCTAGAAGAAGAGCTGCGTTTAAGTAGACATTTTTTTTTAGGAAGAGAGAGTCCTTTATTATATGCTGATAGCTAGTAAATATCGTTTTACCATAAAGAAATCGATGGCTAAAGCTTTTAATTAAAGCGGCGTTTTTCACATTTGTCGTTGCTCTATCTCAAAACTAATTGTCTGATTGAACTGACAATTTTATCAGGCAGTTCTAAACTTGACTTATTATACAATGATTATATTTTAGTAAGCAAATTAATATGTCTGGAGTGAATTTAACTGTTCAAGATCGAATTTTGTAGCCAAAATATGTTATTGTGTGAAGAGACCTACGAAGAGAACGATGTTATTCTACTCTCCAATCATTCTAACTTTGGATTCATGGGAAAATAGTTAATCCATGTGCATCACAGAGGGGAATTTACTCTAGAAGAATGAACTCGCCCACCTCAAATACTCTCCGTAGGCTCGAGCAAACTAAATATCTCCAATATTTGAAGGCAAGATTTATATTACGCCTGAAAGCATGCAATAATGTTATTATAGAGGCTGTTGCTATTGGCTTCATATGTCTGATAAGCGATAAATAGCAAGAAAAAGAAAAATCTTTAGTCTACTAGTCGAACACTTTATCTTTTGGAGTCTAGAGAGCGTTGATTTCTCTAGGATAACTTAACTTCTATGATTGGCATACACTTGCTTGTGACGTGAGAATGCGGTTAGATCAAAAGCGACTTGTATTTATTTTCTAAATTTAATAAATATCAATAATTATGAAAACTAATTGTTTTTTGGTTCCCCAATACTCAACTCAAACTAGAGTGAAATCTCTTTAAATTCTCTCTAAAAAATCCTCTCTAAATTTTCTAAGGCTCCGCGGTGGACGAAATCATTGATGTTGGCCCGAAGAATTGGAGAAGAGTGTTACTTGCAAATAGATACTAGTATGGGCTTAGCAAGCGATTTAATGACCAAATTTAACATACCAGATACCAATCCTACCTGTCTTGCTATATGGGGCTGAACCCTGTGTCATGATGCAAGCAGATGAATATAAAGCACATCATCATTAACGGAGAGTATTGCCCTCGTAGACTTGGTCAAGCGCATCAAAATGCAGCGATTGCGCTGGCTGAGTTATGTCATTAGTCAAATATACTGATATACTTGTTTCGATTGGTTCAAAGAAATACTTCGAAAAATGTCTGTAGAATTGGAATACCTGGTTATGTCATATCCATTTATGACGTGGAATACGAGGTGTGTTAAAAAAAATAAGGTGAGTTTTTAAATTTTGCGGGCTACGTACATTCGACTTTCGATTATTATGCTGATACACTCGTCTCGAAGATATGTTGACGGTTTTAGTCATATAACATGTTTAGTTTGTTTGTGAGAGGCATAAATAAGATAAGTGTTTTGTTTTTGCTTTTCTGCTATCGAAAAAAAATGCATAAAAAAGTTGCATCAAATTTTGTGTAAAAAATGGAATTAAGTACTCAAAAACACTTGAAATGTTGACAGTGGCATACGGTGGCAGTACTCTGAGTCAAAAAAAAATGTTTACATGTGATACAAGCTTTTCACAAAAGGTTGAGAAGATGTGAATGACGACGCTCGCTCTGAACGCCCCAGCACATCAACAACTGATGAAAATGTTAAGAAAGTGAAAAAAATTGTTATGGATAATCTTCATGAGTCACAATTAGAGAAGTTGTTGAGGCTGTCGGCATATCGGTTGGCTCATGCCATGCCATCTTTTGGGAAATTTTGGGCATGAAGCATGTGGCAGCGAAGTTCGTTCCAAAATTGCCGAATTTTGCCCAAAAACAACGTCATATGAGCATCGCTCAGGAATTGTTGAATGACGTCAACGGTTATCCAGATTTGCTTAAAAGGGTCATAACTGGTGACACTGTGGGTACATGGTTATGACATCGAAACCAAAGGCCAAGACCAAAAAAAGCACGCCAAGTTCGATCACATGTCAAGGCTTTGCTCACTGTTTTCTTCGATTACCATGGCGCAGTGCATGCGCCGTGCGGTAAATAAGGGGTATTACCCTGAAGTTATGCGCGGTTTGCGTGAAGCAATGCGAAAAAAAAAACACCGGAATTGTGGTTTTTGCATCATGATAAGGCACCTGCTCACTCATCTTTGTGACAGGTTATTTGGTCAAAAACAACATCGTTATCATGCCTTAACCACCACATTCATCGGATTTGGCCCCCTGCGACTTTTTCCTGTTCCCAAGATTGAAGAGACCCATGAAAGGGCAGCGTTTTGCGACGATTGAGGATATATAAACCGAATCGCTGAGAGAGCTCAAGGATATACCAAAAAGTGGATATCAGAACTGCTTCGAGAATTGGGGGACTACTTTGAAGTAGATAAAGTAGAAATTGATGAATAAATAAATATTTTTTGAGAAAAATGAAAATGCACCTTACTTTTAAACACATCTCGTAAATAACATATTTTTGTCATAGGTGAAATACCTACCTCTAGCTGATGCGTTATTGATGCGAATTAGTTAATATCTACTAATGTAGGCAATTTAACTGAGAGCATAATTGACATTGACGATCCAATGACAATTGATGTATAGGTAAAACAACCATTTGGCAGTGACCATTAACTTTTTTGGCTATGCATTGATTTTTTATATTATATATTAATAAAAACACGGAGTTATTATTAATAAATACAGGACAGAAATTATATTTAGCAATGTAAATGCAATGTTATTTTCTTCATCTGGAGCATTACATCTTTATCTAAAGCCAGTCATGGTGCTTACCAGAGATTTTTTATAACTGAAAATAAAGCGACCACTTACACCTTTCTCTTAGAGATACTTCTCTATATAACAATTTTCTTTTTACCAAATTGTTATGGATGAAGGTGTCCTTGTATTAGGTCTTAAAGACATTTTCGAATAGAGAAATTTGTAAAAGACATATTATAAAGCAAAGTTAGTTGGTAAAAAGTGTAAATACGCGAGAGAAATAATATGATGTACTTCTTTGAATGATTGTAAGTCACTGATTTTATTTTAAAATATTTTTCCTTATTAGTTTAAAGTATAATACATCTCGGCCTGCTAACCTAAAGGTTATGAAGAGAAATCTGTATACTGCGATGTACTGTGACTCGTATTTACATAAGATAACTTTTCCTATAGAAAAGAGTTATTGGAGAGACCTTTCCTACAGAAAAGCACTTTCATAGAGAAAAGTGTCATGAAATACACTTTCCGCATGGAAAGTTTATATGAGAGACACTTTTCGCATAGAAAGATGTTTGTATAGAAGAGCACCAAGGAATATATTTTTCATTTGAAAAAGTGCCATGACGACACTTCGTATAGAAGAATCATATAGGGGATGATAGAAGAATCATACAAAAGGCTGTTAGAAGATACATTTTATAGATTATTACTGAAGGAAAATAACTTTTGTAAACGAGCAGGGGCCTTTTCACTTTTCTTTATGACAAGTGTGTCCCAAGACTTTTCTTCAATTGAAACATGTCTTTCGAAACACTTTTTCATAGGGAAAGTTTTGTCTAAAGCACTTCTTCATACGAAAAGTGTATTTTAAGATATTTCATTTAAACATTTAATTTTGGGTGAACTTTTAAACTTACTTGAAACATACTGTTCACGGCCCTCCGGTTTTCCGCTAGAGATTCATCTCTTCAATGCTTTAAAGAATTAATAAGTTGTGTTATAAATTTTATGTTATAAATGTTATCACTTATATCTAAAAAGTTGCTCTGCGTCTGAAATAGTTTTTATCGTGGCAATTTAAATACAACAATAAATTTTGTGAAAAATCCTAAAAATATAAAACTCGATAGCAGCCAGTAAATTAATTGTCAGTAAGTAATACAGTTATTTTAAATTGTTGAAAATCATCTATGGATTTCTTCATCTACGGCATTACGATATTATTTCGGTGTAGGAAAAGTGTTTTCCAAGAAATTTTTAAATGAAAAGACTTAGAAGAAGACTAAGATTTTTCTATATGAAAATTTTTTTTGTCATGCACTATTATATACGAGTATGTATGTTGCTTCAAAGGAACTCCTTAACAATTGTATTGGAAGACACTTTCATATAGCAAAGTATAATTAAAGGTGAACTTCGTTTAGAAGAGTGTCATAAAAGACACTTCTCATATAGAAAAGTACCACGGTCTCTTTTCACACAGAAAAGAGTCTTCCTGTAGAAAAGTGTCATGGAATACACTTTTGTCATAGAATACACGTTTCTTACATAGAGGGCACTTTTTATGTAGAAAAGTACCACGGCCACTTTTTATATAGAAAAGAGGTTTCCTATAGAAAAGTGCCACGGAACACACTTTTGTCATAGAATATACATTTCTTATAGAAAAGTGTCATAGACTTTTCTTATAGAAAAATGCCATAGAAGACATACAAGTGTCACGGAATACACTTCCCATATCACTTTTCATGCAAAACAATCACGGGACGTAGTTTTCTTGTAGGAAAATGGCGGAAATGGGGAAAACATTTTTTCAACGAAAGCCTGTTAGAATTCACGAGTTACAAAGAAACATAACGTCCAATAAACTTTCTGTAAACCAAAATGTCTTGGACGATACTTTGCAAACCAAAAACTTTTCTTGGATGGTAGTTTTCATTTTGATTAATGTTTTGTAACGCACTTTTCATACAAGCTGACTTAAAAGGTATTGTTACTGTAGAAAAGTACCTATTCCACGTGAAAGGTTCCTACGTACACGCTTTTGTACGAAAAAAGTTATTCTTCTTTATTTGTATCTGAAATATTTGACGTTTATCTTCATTATGACAATTTCAAAATGATAAAGTTTGTTTACAATTTCGCCACAGAAGGCTTGATAGCAACTAATAAAATAATTATCAGTAACTAGAATGGTTAATTTAATTTATATAAAAATCAACTACAAATTTTTTCAACTACGTGACTACAAACAATAAGTATTTCAGATTTCCCATTTTTAATTTTAACCTCACTTTTTTATTCAACACCCCTATGTGAAGCTTTGAAATTAACGGAATTCGGAATTCATTTTGGGCTTTGCCAACTTTTCAAAGCAGCGTTGCCAACTGCGGTGAGACTCAGTGGAAATGTCAGAACACCGCTTGCACAATTTGCAATTTTTTCATAACTTTTTTTTTTGGCAAGTAGTCGATTGTTTTTTTTTTATTTAAGTTAAAAACGGAATATTTTTTACAACTTCTACCAATTTGAAGGGGAAATATCTTATTTCAACACAAAATATTAAAGGTGGGTAAGGCGAATACAGGTATCGGTTTGTGGGAATGTTCTGAAACAGACAAAATCAAGATTAGGAATCTTAAAAAGAAAAACAACAAAGTAGTTTAGATAAGGTTGACCTTGCTTAAGATGCGGCCTATATTGTAGCGGTCTTGTTTACTATGCTTGCTAATATTCTGTGCTCTTAGTTGGTATTTAGCCCAAAACAAGAGACTGGCAACCAAAAATAACTTTGGTGACCCACACACAAAGTGACGTACATATATATTACTTCGATAAATGATCATATGAAACAACCATAACAATACATACATGATAACAGAACCATATCAGTCTGTTGGATCAACAAAAACATCTGCACTGCCATCACAATTAGAACGCAGTCAATGTTTTTTGATTGACCCCCTCCTGCTCGCGTTGTTGCTGCTAACACATTCCCTAATGTAAACTTGGCACACAAACATACTTCATCGCACTAGGACGATAATTGATATCTGTTTACATATTAAAATCGCGTAATTTCATGGAGAAAAAAACAACAACCAAAAACGAAGCAAATAAGGGGCATTATAATCTGCAAGTAGGTCAACAACCAGGTGACCTTGGTGCTTCAATAAAGGTCATATACATTGCCTCCTGCTGCACTTGTGTTATTTTCCCTTTCTTTGCACCTCACCTATTTTATCTGTTGATTACCTAAAAGTATGCCTTTCTCTTTTGCAGCCCAAAAGCACGCTCCTGAAATTTGTGCCTAAACATGTTGAAACTTAAAAGCATCGTAAATCTATGCAACACCACTGCATTGCGGTAAGTAATCAGTTAGGAACTGTGGGAAGAGAGAGAGCGAAAAGAATGAATATAAACAAGAGAGAGGGAGAAAGGAAAAAATGTTTTCAACAACAAACATGTAAATTAAGCTGCAGCTGCCACTCGGGTATCTCTACTAATCAAAGTGCACCATTAAAGTGTACCACCATCCGTGCTGATTTCTGCTTTCTTCATTTCACATTTTATAGTTCTGTTTTGTATTTATTCTCCGTCAGCTTATTCAGCTGTCAGCTTACTATGACAGCCAGAATATGCGCAACAAAAACAGTGTGCCTGTGTTGTACTGACGTCACCATCTACTAATCGTAAGGCTTGTATTGGTCCATAAAGGTTTAATACCTTAGAGAAACCAACTCTCGCTGGGCTCGAAAAGACAAGGCAGTCTCTAGCAGATTTTTCTTGTTTGATAGAGTGTGATGTCACTCATTTTGGTTCAAGTTCTTGGTATTTTCTATAGCTATATAAAACGAATAGCAATGGCTGGTGTCTATAATAGTATCACTACGTGATTTTAGGCGTAATATAATAGATCAGGCTCCTCAAATATTGGAAACATTTAGTTTGCTGAGGTCAGCGATTAATTTTTGCTATTATTTCTACGTTAAAAATGTCAGTGTGACAAAGAGGGAAGTAAACAAAACGGAAAACAAAGCCAAATTATTGAAGCTCAATTTAGCGTCTTTGTTTAATAAGATTTAATGCGTAATCAAAACTACTGTACAAAACGACTACCAAAACATGAATTTCGTATCGAAGCAACGAAATGATTCTCCAATATGTACTTTAAACAACTCTGTATTAGCTTAAATGTAGGATTTTAAGTTTGCGCATTCAGTTTGAATAACTCACTAGTGAACTCGCTCACCTCAGATACTCTCCGCAGGTCCAAGCAACCTAAATGTCTCCAATGTTTGAAGAGTAGATTTATACTAGGCCTGGAAACACGCAGTGGTCGCCATTGATTTGATGTGGCTGATAAATGGTAAATGGCATGGGCTTGAACCAAAATGCTGCCAACAAAAGAAATCTGCTTATGTCTATCAGTCGAATATTTTATGTTTTGGAGCTCAGAGAGGGGGAGATGGTTCCTCTAAAAAGCAATTTAACCTCTATGGATCAATATCAGCCTATAGACGGAACATTTTAAAGGCTTCAATAATTCTCATCTCAGATGCTCTCCGTAGGATCAAGCAAGTTAAATGTCTCCAAATTCGATGCCATTATTAAATAATACAATTGAAAAATATCTTAAACATATTGCTATCGGTTTCTTATAGTCAACAGAATTACTATTTCATCCAATTTAATTTTCTTTCACATAAGAGAAATTGAGGGAAGAATGGAAAAAGCATTTAGATATTTTCAGATACTTGATTTTTATATATGTATTTCTTCCCATTCTTCTCGCCAAGTTCTCTTATAATTAAAAACGAAAAACACTTCTTTGTCCCTAGCACATTGTTGTTATGACATAACGATATCGATTTTAGATAAAGATTTTTTTTATTCTGTAAATTATAATTTATTCGTCCTTTCTTCCGCTTTGTTATTTCCAGTTCGATTTCGACTACAGCTTCCTTAAATGAATCGGATTCATGGTTTTCGAAACTTTTGGTGCGTAAAATTGAGCCCACCAAGGAATCGCATAGTCGCATGTTAAGTGATAAAGAAATCATTTATGCTCTGCATACACACAATGTACGTCCAGATTCCATGGTAGAATATTTGAATAATTAGTAAGTTTGAAGTGGTTAAAGGCAGAATTAAATACATGAAATCTAATGATTATTTTAATTAACATTTTAGTAAAGCTTCTGTGCAATTGATCAGAGAGAAAAAAGCGAATTTATCTTGTGATTTGATGGCCTCATGGACCGTACAAGTCGGTGATATGGATCAATGTCTGCATTTGTGGAAATATACCGGAGGTTTTGAGAAAATCGATCAGGCCAGAGAGGATTTGTGGCACGATCCAGTAAGTTTTGTTTTTAAAAAGTTTACATAAAAAGCTTATAATATTTAAAGAAATATTTAATCAAGAGAATCAAACAACTATAGTTGGTGGTTTATGAAAATTTGTCGATGAGTGCTAGCGCTGCCAAAACCATTACAGGCATGTTCTATGAAAAATCATGTTAATCTTTCATTTGAAGAATAATTCAATTCTTTTTGAAGAATTTCTCAAAGAAATCGTTACCCATGCCAGCATTATTGACGATCAGATTCGGGGGCTAAAAAGTCTGACGGTATTAAAAGGAAGTCCATTATTTTTAAAATATTTGGCTTTAGTAATTCGTATCACGAGTTATATAAGTTATGCTAGATTAGATGGCTTTAGAAAGATAAGATTTCGAACCCAAGTCCGACAGTTTTAGGATTGTTTTGACTCAATATTGTTTGAGCTGCGTCGTTGGTGATTCGTAAGAAAATCGTTCCATTTCGGGCCGGATGGTAACTGACGATGAATAGTGAGGCGACATCAAATGAAAACGGTCGTGGTCGAATCGGGATGAGACAGCGTAAACGGTGGCCCAGCTAGAATTTATGATCGGGAATGTCTTGACATGTTTTTAGTATGAATGACAAGGAATTGTCTGTTACTGTAGTGCGAATTAAGAGTTCCATTCCCCTAAGACGGAACGTCAATTGGGGAAGAATAGTATTTCATAAGGAAAACAAGGGTACAAACGTAAATAGTGACTCGCTCAAAGCTCAGGGAACTTGTTTGGGAGGTTCATATGCACTCATCTTGTAGTGCGGACCTGACACCAAGTGATTACCATATCTTCCTATCTACAGTTTTTTTCCAATCAAATAAGGATTTTTATGAGAGAGCCATAATAGCGGTACATATTTGACGTAAATCGGGTCATTCTTTTAGGATAAATATATAAATATAGCCTTTAAAGTCATGCACCTTATATTTCAAGACTTTCCAATGTCGGACAAAATCGCTCATTTGTAATTCACTTAGCAGTTTGCCGACATTAGCTTAAGAGTATCTTCTTACTATACTGTTGTTGAAATTATCATTTTATGTTTTTTTTTTTCAGGAATATTTGGGTCTGATGAATGAGCGCACCAAATTTTTACGTTCCAGACATTTGCAATATCTGTTGGCTTTCAGTTACTGGCCACAAATGGAGATGCGCACAGGCAAAAATATTTATGAAATGCGGTAGATATTTTTAAACCCATGTGGCATTTAGATTGTAACCACTTAAATATTCTTTAGTTCTTATCGCTTGAAACCTGGCACTATGATCGAATGGGGTAATAACTGGGCCCGTGCTATTAACTATCGCAAGAATAACAACGAAGCCTTTGCTGGATTCTTTTCACAAATTGGGCGTCTTTACAATGTGCATCATATTTGGTGTAAGTGAATCTATATTTTGTAAATTGTTAAGCTGCTTTCATATCTTCTATTGCTGATTACAGGTTACAAATCTTTGCAAGAGCGCAAAGAGACCCGTGAAGCTGCCTGGCGTTCACCTGGCTGGGATGAATGTGTAGCTTATACCGTCCCTTTGATAAGAGAAATGCACTGCCGCATTTTGGCTCCAACTGAGTTTTCCCCCACCCAATAAAGCCAGCAACAATCATTTACTCTTCTGATCCTATAAAAAGGATAATCACAAATATTTGAAAAAAAAATTAAAATTATTTTCTACAAAATGTGATTTTAGCTTCATCATCGAAATGTTAAGAAAAGAAACGCACATTTTTTGTTTAAATTTATTATTATTATTATTCCTATTATTATTATTCTTATTATATAGCTTTGAAAAATAATTGTTATCATACTTATTATACAGTGAGGCCATTGTTAGACGTTTGTTATAAGCAAAAAAGCAAAAAGAATTTGTTAAATTTTAAGAAGAAACTTATATCATATAACAGATAATAACACTGTACAACAGCATTTATAAAATAAAGTACCAGATGATTTTTTAAAACGGAGAAAAATTTAGGTTAGATTATTATTAGATAATTTCTGTATAACCATGTTTTTCGGGGAATTTGCAGTACGAAAACGCATTATGATCTTACATTGTTCTAGTCAAATATTTTGTGTTTAAAACTTACTTTCATAGCATGAAGCAAGAGTATTCGAAGAAAGGATACATTTGTATTCGAAGGGCGAAGAATTCCAAAAATAGCCGTCTAAAGCCGGTGGCAAATACTTCAAAAAAGATGCTCCTGGTTTATGTACCAATTATCGTGGTATCAATCTTATACCCACTGCTAAAAATGTTTTGTCCAGAGTGATATATGAGCCGCTAAAGGCTGTTGTCTTGCGTGATTTCTGCTTTAAATTTGTTAAATTAAGAACTGATAATACATTCACACTGGGACAAATTCTGGAGAAAACTCAAGAAAAATAAATTGACACATAACGCCTTTTCATCGATTATAAAGTCGATAGAATAGGTCTATCGCTTGGCTAATGCAATAAGGCATTCATTTGAAAGCATGGAATAGTGCTGTGCGTATTTCTAGACGTTGCTCAAATTTCCTCAAAATTTTGTCATGATAGTCTAATGATAAAAATTTGGAAGCGTCTGCCGGGAAATGTGCACACACTTCTTCAGCCATATCTGGACAGTGGAAACTTTAGTCTAAAGTATGGTGACTAATATACAGACAATTATCCTATATCGGCAAGCGTCCCTCAAGGCAGTGTCCTTGACCCTCTACTATACCTTATTTTTACAGATGACATTTCGGTTGATTCTAGAGTTCTAACATCAACTTTTGTAGATAATATTGCAATAATATATAATCATACGGACCGGATCCAGGCTGCAAATTTCCTCCGCAGAGCTCAGAAGTTACCTAGTTTAGCATTCATCTGGACAGAAGGTTAACTTGGAAAAGACACATTAGTAAGATGTTGATCTGTACGGGAATAATTAAACTCTGGGTCAGTGCAAGCCGTAGCAACGGATAAAATTTAAAGGGTAGAATCAAAGGTGTTACGCGGCATTACGGGTGCTCCCTGGTACATGAAAAACTTTAATATACATAAGGACTTGAAAATACCCTATGGGGAAGAAGATAGAAAATACTAAAGCAAAACATATAGTCGGGATAGAATATCACTCAAATGCCCTAGTTAGAAGCCTTGGTAACTCTCCTGCACCTTTTAGACTCCGAAGAAGCGACTTTGCCGATCTATAAAAAAAGTGTTAGATTAATCTTACAGTTAGTGTTCAACATGCAAACAACGTCTAATCTGCATCATACCAGCTATTTACATTTGGTTCCTAATTAACCCCTGCCAATGTCAGATGGCTGCATAAATAAAATCATGCTGCCAAAAAATATATTCGTCGATTACAAATACTTATTGTTTGGCTCCCATAAAAGAGCGATACAATAATAGAAGTAAAGCAAAACAAAAAAAAATTATACCAAACTAGGATTTGGATAGAACGACGATTCATCGTGCGTAGATTTCAACATACCGTCGGATACGATTTTGCAGTTAGCACAACTGATACTAACATTAATAAAAGCCATAAACTATTCACGTATGCCAATTAGCTATAATAGACGTTATTGCAGCCTTCCCTTTTGAGAAAGATTTTATAGTAGGATCTGATAGCCAATGAGGACAAACTAAGTTATTTGTTTCGTCGAATAAACAGTCTGCATGTTGAGGACGTAGGGTAAACGTTGGCAACTATAACTTTAGAAATTTCTTTATATACCTAGTCTCCGCTGTGAGCAAAACTAATAACTATTTAGCTTTTAACTATCGAAAGGCTTAACTATTGTTGCGAAATATCAGAGCACATTTGGCTTGCATTGAATAATGGATTTAAAGTACGTTTAATAGTTTAAGCAAAATTAAATTCCTAGAGAAACTATCTTAGAAAATATTCTTCCTATGCTTTATTCGAACAGAACTGAAGGGGATTTGTGATTAGTTTAAAATGGTTCTAATTTACAGTTTGTGCATGACATGAAATGTTTGGGAGTCTTATTAGATAACAAGCTGCGCTTTGAGAAGCACGTTAATCACGTCGTTTTAAGTATTAACTTTGCGTTGAGGCAATTATGCACAACTATTATGTCGCTCCCGCTGTGTGTGAAAAAGCAACTGGTTTATGCCCTAGTTATGCCAAATATTATGTACTGCTTAGAGGTATACTCTGCTGAAACTCCTTCAGTTATCTTTGAACAGAGCTGTTCGCTACATCTTTTTCCTCAAGAGACGTGTACATACGAGTGTAATACCTTTTGTGATTAAATTTTTGGGATGTCCATTTCATGCATTTATCGATGTACGTTGTTATGTTTTTTTTTTGTTGTTTTGTTGTTATGTTTTTACAAAATATATTATAATTAATGTCCGCGTTTTCAATATCAAACTTTCAAATTTTGACATTCCGTTCGTAGAAGGCAATTTTTTATCTTCAAACTTTGCCATCTGACAGCACGATCTTTTAATGTAAGAGTAGCTCGTAGCTATAATGCATTGCCGAATGAGCTTAGAAATTTAAATGTATCATATGCAATATTTCGTAATAGACTTATCTGTCATATGCTGACTTATCTGTTATAGGTGAATATTATTTTATATCTTAATGCTTGCATTTACGGGTGATATTTGTTACTTATTATTGGTTGATATTAAATATATGATTTTATGTGATCAATTTTTATTTTAAATACATTTCTACATTTATTTTGGAGTAGTATTTATTTTCATTTATGCATATTGTGATTTACTTGGACTTGACTCACTCAGGATGGTGCCTTAATATTCCTGAAATGAAAATAATATTATATTTATTTATTTAATAACATATTTATTAAATAAAGTAAATAGAATTGAATTGGTTGTTAGTTACTACTAAACGGTTGTTTCACACCAACACCAACACCACGGCGAATTCTCTTTTTTGCCTTTTATCGGTTGGGAACGGATGCTTCTATGTGGTAATCTGAGTTCTGGAAAGGGAAAAGGAAGCCATTTTTACAATGATAGCATTGTAAGATGTCACGTTATTGTTATTTAAAATCCACGTACTGCACTTTTTGGCGTCGTGCGATGCCCACATAATATCGCCATTAGCAAAGAAAATCAGTCAAACTACCTTGACTTTTGACACATGTTGGAATAGTTTAATCCGCCATAAGTATAAACGACAGCAGTGCCAACTTAGCAGCAAAAAGAATTTTGACAATTCCGTTAAGCGGTCTTTTTATCAATTCCCGGTATTTATTTAATACATTGTAAGTTAATAACTACGAAATAGAATTAATCTGTAATATCAATGCCGCATAATGGTCGCATTTACGATTTTAAATTAACCATCAAAATACACAGGTCGCCATCTGTATGTAAGTTGCTTGAAATGAACATCACTGTGTTTGTTCGCCTTTTTAGAGATTGGCAATGCCAATTTGTTTTCCCTACATTTCTCTTGTCATTCTATTTTTTTTTCTTCACACAAATATAAATTTTTTTCCATTGACAAGTGAAGTGCATTAGGAGATCTTTTTCATATTTAACTAACTTTTTTAAAAGGACAATTTCATTTATTATCTATAAATTTAGAATTAAAACAAAGTTCAAAGTGAAGGCTTCCGAATACACTCAAAAAAGAATATGAAATTCGCCAGCCAATTATTGAAAAAAATAGCAAAGAAATGTGTCGAGTGAATAAAGTGTAAAATTTGAAGCCAGTTAAAGAAAAAGACCAAGACGAACGACGACGACGAGAAAAACAAAAGGCAAATTGAAAGAGGAAAAAATAGTACAAGTGTTGAGTGGTGTGTGTAAAGTGTAAAAAAGGAAAGAAGTAAAAAAGAATAAAACAGGAGAGGATCTAAAAACCACCATTCATTGAAACATTTTGAAAAGGGGTATCTTCTTTTTCGTCGTGTGTATTTGATTATCGAAAGAATTTCATATCTAACGAGAAAAGACAAATCTGAAAACGAAATAATAGTGTAATACCGCCTTTAAGGTGGTTTAAATAAACCTCCTAACAACTCTAACAAACCCTTTTGAGATTCACTTGGAAAATGGAAGGTTCTATGGATACGATAGCATGTAAGATAAAGTCGTTGGAGCGGCGTATAAACGATGAAAATGAATCCTCCAGACGGGTATTTGAACAACCCACCGGCCGGCGGAGACCACAATTGGGATGTAAGTAAAGGATATATGTAATTCAGAGTCGGAAGCCGGACTTGAAATAATCGAATCGCAGAGTAATTCTCTGTCACCGGTGGCCATTGCCTGTCAGTTGGTCGGCATATATACACACACTCACATCAATGCGACCAACTGCCAGACAGCCAGCCAACTTTTAGCTTATTGCTTGTTTGGTTGATTCTTTTGTAAACACACATGCTCTTGCCTGCTTGCGTTTTCTTGGTTATAATTTTTTGCCCGTTCATTATAAAGCTTCCACCGCCAGCCACCACCACTTTTTGTTGGTCAATTCATTCATTTCTTCCTTTTTCTTGGTGGTCTTTTCATTTGAAATTTATGTGCGATGCGATTGCCACCACCACCACTACCACCCACCCTCTACTGGCAAAGAATTTGTGCAAAAAAAAAAAAACGAACTGGGAACGGACGTTCTTCCAAAAAGAAAACACAACAACAATTTTTGTTTTTATTTGCGGTCTCATTGTAGTTTTTGTCATTTGCTTTTGACGGCGCCGCAGCCACCTCTACCACTGCTGGTGCTGTGCTCGTTGTTTGTATTTTGTTTTCGTTTTTATCTTCATTTTTTTGCCGTCATCTCGTTTATGTTGTCTTTTTTTATGCACAGCCTATTGGAATTCCGTTTCGCTGTTGCTGCTGTTGTTTGTGTGAATTTTGGTATTTCCGGAGTAATTTTTTTCTGCCTGCTTGACGAGGAATACAAAATTCTCTGGGATTTTTTTGCGATTTGTGAATGAACATGAAATATGCCAAATCATTGTTTTTTGGTACATTTTTTCTTTTTGTTTATGCTTTTCAAATAGGTTTCGGACACAGCTCGGTAAGCAAGGGGAAATTCGCCAGTAGCAAAAAATGGTCCCTTTGAAACTATATTTTGTGATCCAGGTTTTACATATAGTGCGTTCATATCTTTATTTGTTTGTAATTCATAATGTAATACAAAAGCCTTCTTGACCGATACAATATGTTACATACCCATAATATTCTGAACAGACACGTTGTTCATAATGCTTATATATGAATATAAAATTAATATAAATATACAATAATATAATAACAAGAACTTATTGGCTATCCAGCCATTAGATATAAAAGTGTAAGCCGAAAAATAAATGATATGCTAGTTAAGTTTCAACATATCCCGTGAATAGTAACAATTAAGAGCAGAAAAAGGCGCATTTCAATTGTTAAATATTTTAATATTTGCAACTACTTAAAGACATGCAATCAACATATCCGTAGTAAATATAGTAAAAAAAAAGTAACATGAGCGGGATTTTTGGATGCGAAAAATGTTCAAGCAGCTTCAATCGAAAAACACTATTAGAATGTCCAAAAAGTCGCAGACCGCTTGGCAGCTGATTCCAAGTTCTTGGTCAATCCGTATTATAAACGATTTTCGCACATGGCGCTATAAATTCTGGGTATTATTACCTGAGGTCTTCTACTAGAATGAGAAAAGCTGAAATTATTGCATAAAAGAGTTGTTTACCACTTTTCACTACTTTATAAAATAAAAATAAATGTATATGTTGTACAAAATTCTCAAAAGAACATCCCAAGGCAGATATGCTGCCTTCTGCGAACGTTATTAGCAAACCGTACAATAACGTTCATAACTTTCTTTAATCTTGACAGATCTTCGCTGTTAGCTCCTGATATCACTTTAAGACAATATACAATCTCAGGCATAAGTTAAGCATAAGCTAATTTACATTTCATTTCATTTATTGAACAGTCTTGTAATTTAAAGCCTTTTGACCAATATTAAGCAAATTACAAAATAAAATAAAATAAATACTACTTGAATTGAAAAACAAAAACAAAATATAACTTAGAATATAACATCAAATTAACTAGTAACTATTTATCTACAGGGTGGTGCAATAGAACGTGCATATTTAAAAAATAGATTAAAAAATAAATACAAAAGGTATGGTTAAAATAAATCTAAGGCATTGTAGAGTAATAAATGGAGTTTATTTTTTAAAAATAACATTATCTAAATGGTGATCCTCTCTACGACGGCACTCCTCTAACCGCAAACAAAAATTATTGAAAACTTTCTTCAGTAATACTGGTGTAATGGCTACCATTTCACCACGGATATTCTCCTTGAGCTGAACGATGTTTCTTGGATTATCAATGTAGACTTTGTGTTTGAGGTATCCTCACAAATAAAAAGTCAAGAGGAACAAGTCTGGACTACGTGGGGGCCATGGGATATCACCTCTTTTCGAAATCAGTCTGCCAGCATCTGCTTCACCACTGCCATTTGAGTCATTTGATGTGTGACAGGTAGCTCCATCTTGTTCGAACCAAGTTCTGGAATTCACTATTCTTGAACTTTCAATTTCTGGAGCCAAAAATCCGTCCAACATCTCAACATAGCGTTCCGTATTAACCGTGACGTTTTAGCTCCACGCATTTTCGAAGAAAAAAAGGACCAATTATTCCTCTGCCAGAGATTGCTGCCCATGCTGTCACTTTAGGATTATGCAATGGTTTCTGGTGTTTGATTTTCGGATTTTCACTGTTCCAGTAACGACAATTTTGACGGTTTACGAACCCATTCATAAGGAAATGAGCCTCGTCAGAGAAAAGGATATTGTCAAAATTGGAAAATCGATTAATCATTTCATTAGCAAATGCGATGCTTGCTATGAAGTCAGACTCTTTCAATTCTTGTGTTAATTGCAGCTTATATGGATGCAGTTTAAGATCCAATGTTAAAATTCGTTGCAAACTTCGTCGCGATAATTGTAAGACAGACGAGACGAGACATGCGAGTCGACATTTGTGGATTTCCTCGTACTGACTCCATAACTCTCTCAACATTGTCTTCGGTCCTAGATGTTCTTGGGCGACCATTTGCTTGTGGTTTAAATGTTGAACCGGTCTCTTCAAAACGCTTTACCCATATTTTAATTAAATTAGCACTCGGAGCTTCACTAATTCGCCGTAGTCCATAATCAGCACAATATAGTCGCCTAGTAGCAATATATGAACGAGAGTTCTCGTAAAATGCGCGGCGCTTCCCGTCGAAGTGGTTCATTGCGATTAAAACTCCATGAGCCCGCCATCCCAACGATGTAGGCGCCCCCCCGCCCGCGCCTTTTCTACCCCGCAAAAAAAAGATGATGCAATATGCACGTTCTATTGCGCCATCCTGTATAACACTCAAATTAAAGTGCACCAAAAAATAGGCGATATGGAGAGAAATAAAAATAATGAGAAAAAAATTAAATATTGAATGATATATACAGGTCAGCCCAAATTGCAATTTTTTTTTACCAAGTTAACAATTTTATAGTTATAAACTGGTTAGTACACCACAATATGCATAAATTGAAGTAAATACTACTTCAAACAAAACAAATTTTACTGTAATCGGGAAGAAAGGAGCAGCAGAATAAAGTTTACGTAAAGAACCATGTATTCTACTCTGAATGGAGTTAATATGAACTTCAAATGTTAATTTATTATGAATAACTACTCCGAAACATCTGTGGCGACTAACAAAGTCAATCGAACGATCTGAGCGAAATAAAAGCATTATGTTATCCGCAAATACAAATAGATTGCACCAGTTAGATCGCACATACAGCAATATCATTTATGTAAAGCACAAAAAGTAATGGACCAAGAACCGATCTTGTGGGACTCCAGATGTGAGTTCAAGGCAATTGGAACGTACACCAAACAACTCCACAAATTGAGATCTGTTAGTTAAATACAACGATTTTTTTAACATTTAAAAACACACAAGTGTGAGGTTTAATATAATAATGTTTCCAAAATGCATCCAAGACGTGTCTATAAAAGAGAGGAAATCATAACCGAAAAAAGAACAGTTTAGCAGGGTTTTTGGCCAAACCAAAAGGACCATTTATTCAAAACACCATATTCGAGTAAACGATTTGACTTGTTTTTTAGCTTTGTTTGAACCAAAATGCACAAAAACTACTACGTATTGATCGAATTGTAATTTTTCGCGGTGAAACTCCATATAAAAAACTGGCAGTGCAATTTGAAAGCAGTACTATGCTTTTCAGGAGAATAATTTTCCCAAGCGGCAACGCGAACATCTTTTTTTTCGTTGATTTCCAATACTGAAGCTGGAAGAACATGCATTTTTACACTGCAATATTTTTTATGAGACAGTTGTAGACTTTAAAATGAAGTAGTAATGAAAAAAAGAGGCAACTTAATAATTTTACAAAAAAATTATCGAACGTGTAGAGTAAAAACAACGACTATTTCATTTTTAGTGTCGTAGATCAACACAGGAAAAACTGGCAACGACTCTAAATTATATTACGGGCAAACAATGTCTCACTAAATGCTTTCCTCGTGAAAAAGCATAGTACTGAGTTGTAGAGTACGAGAAAATGATTGAAATTTGATTTTAACCCCATAACTAGAGGGAAGCGCACCAATTGTGCTACAATAAGATATTCAAATAACTTCTTTTTAATTAATGTATTTCATTTATTTATTTTTTGTTGCACAAAAATTCAATTTTTTTATATAACTAATTGGTTTTAAAGATAGTAGACCATAACTGACCTCCATGCTCATTGACGCATATGCGACACCTGATCAGAAAATTATTCACTGCGGTCTGAAAGGCTGTAGTCGGGTCGCCTCAATTATTGTTGTAATGGATTGCTTCAATTCACTAAAATTCCTTGGTTTCGTTTTTTACACCTCTTGCTTGACATAACCCCTTAAAAAAGTCTGATGTAATCAGGTTAGGTGACCTTGGGGGTCCGCACAAAATGGAGTTTCTGGATATTCATTTGTTTGGGAATTCCGCCATGATGCCAAATATTGTTTAGGGCAAGTGAAAATGCTCTTAGAATTGCCCTTTACTGCATCAGAACATCTGCTGAACAATTACTGACATAGGATATTTCCTACAAGCATTGAAAAATTCGGTCATCACTATGATATTAAAACCAGGGAAGGATAAAACTTTACCTTCCTCCTATAGACCAATAAGCCTACTTTCGAGTATTTCCAAGTTGTTCGAAAAAAATCGTTCTGCTCAAGATCAAACCTTTTCTCTCATCGAATAATATAACTCTCGATCATCAGTTTGGATTTAGGAAAGGACACAACACAATAGAACAGGTTAATCGCTTGTCTAGCACACTAAGGCATTCATTTGAACGCAGGGAATATTGCTATGCCGTATTTCTAGACGTTGCTCAAGCTTTCGATAAAGTTTGGAATGATGGTCTAGTGTTCAAAATTAAAAAGCATCTGCCGGGAAATATACACACACTTCTTCAATCATACCTGGACGGTAGAAAGTTTAGTCTAAAGTATGATGGCTACTATACGGATAATTACCCTATACTGGTAGACGTTCTTCAAGGGAGTGTCCTTGGCATTTTATTACATCTTATCTTTACAGATGATATTCCGGTTGACCCTAGAATCCTCACATAAACTTTTGCAGACGATACTGCAATAATGTGCTGTCACAGGGACCAAAACCAGGCAGCAAATGACCCTAATTCATCTTATTGACTGGAGAATAAGAATAAACGAAAGTAAATGTAGACAAATAACAATCACACTAACCTCAACACGTGCCCAACTCTCAGGCTCAATAATCATTCCTCAGAACTCAGACGTTATCTATCTAGGCGTCCATCTAGACAGAAGACTAACCTGGAAAAAGCGCATCGAGGCTAAAAAGACGTAGATGAACTTGAAAATTAGGCAACATCACCGGCTGCTTAATAAGCATTCTGGACTTAGCCTAAACTATAAGGTGTTGATCTACACGGGGGTAATTAAACCCATATGGTGTTACGGTGCTCAACTCTGGGGCAGAGCCAGCCGCAGCAACGTGGATAAAATCCAAATGGTACTATCAAAGATGTTACGAGACATTACGGGAGCTCCTTGGTACATGAGAAACTGTAGTATACATAGGGACTTGAATATACCATATGTGAAAGAGGAGATAGAAAAGATCAAAGTAAAACATATGAATAGAACATCACCGTAATGTTCTAGCTAGAAACCTTGCTTACCCTTGCTTACCCCGGAAAAGTGATTTTGCAGTCCCATAAAAGGGAAAAAGAAGGAGACTTTCCGCTCATGTATTCCGGGCCTTGGCCTCTTTTGTCACGTAGTTTAAATCTATGATGAGGGACATGTGCGTAACTCAAACCCCCCGGGTTAATAAAACTGTGAGATCATTTGTATGAACATTGCGCTAAGCTACACCATTAGAGCTGCTAATTCAGAAGCTGCCGTGGGCTTTTGTATATCGAACTAATCCCTGCCGATCTCAGAGGACTGTATAAACAAAGAAGCATACAGCTAAAAAAACCAAGCGGGGGAAAAACACACTCGTCGACAATTAGATCTAAGACTCAACTACTTACTGTTAGGCTCACTACGTGAGCGATCCAATAAAGTCAATAAAGCAGAAAAAAGTGGCTAGCTAAGACTTCTAAGATATATATTGGTAGCTTTATGTTGACAAATTATAATAAAAAACGAATGAAGTTTGATTTTTATATATTCTAAATCTCAAATTCGATGATCTTAATGTTTGCAGGAAATTAGCTTCCAGAAATATTCGCCGCCAAAAAATGACCGATTTTTGCATATTTG
>JAHXMU010000129.1:1353543-1374063 GCA_019455685.1 Philornis downsi
TGCCCTGTTTATAGTAAGTACTGTTGAACTGCTTAAAATAACCATCAACCGTAGACCCCAGCCCGCCATTGTTGGCAAATCTTTTAACACCGAGCAATTTTTTCAAATTTGGAAATAGAAAATATTCCGAGAGAGCTAAATCTGGCGAATAAACAACACTTTTTTTCGCCAATTCGGCTTTTTCCGTAATTTCATCACCTTAACGCTGTAATAAATTAGTATAATATTCTCCGTTGATGACTTTTCCTTTTTGAATATAACCAATAAAAATAATCCCATGCGCATTTGAAAAAACAGACGCCATTACCTTGTCTGCTGATGAACCGTTTTCACCTTCTTTGGACACGATTCTCCCATTCCAATCTACTGTTTTGACTGTTTGTTTGCCTCAGGTGTCAAGTGGTGGACCCACGTCTCATCCATGTTTATAAATCGATGCAAAAAATCTGCTTTACTGCTGTGAAACATCGCCAAACACTCAACTGAAACATCTTCACGACGCTGTTTTTGCTCTACTGAAAGCAAGCGCGGCGAACAACACAGCACCTTGAAACTTAAAACATACGAGTATGTTTTATAAGGTTGCTACTTTTCACCAAAATATTTTTTTCTATTGGCACTCTCTTTACGTCGGGTTAGCTAGTTTTGGGACCGCCTTCGTACCGAATTGCAGTCAGTCTGTTCGTGTATCCAGTTTTTTGTCCATTGTTTAGAAAACGTAATTGCAATTTCGCTGACATTGTCCCCTTCAGCTATCCGATGTTCAAAACGTTATTACTGAGTATCATTTCATTGAAATCAGGCAGTCAGGAAGTTCCCTGTGAATTCCTAGAAGTCTCTTAATATTATTTTCTTGGAAAACATGCAGGTAGCCAGTCCCGAACATAAAATTCCTATCCAAGAAATGCTTTAATTACTCACCATCGGACATCTGAAACTTTTACGAAAGACTCCTTTTCAGCCCGCCAATAATGAGGCAATCGTCCGCGTAGAATAATAAGAACACATGTCACATCTGTTTTCGTCTTCTTTAGTATGTATACACAGAGATTATAAGTGTTAAAAATTTTATATTCTTTCTGCACCTAAATGTACCTTTGAAGTTCGAACTTCGTAACTTTAATTTTCTTTGGTCATCGCTTTATTTTACAGCTATCTTGAAACATTTTAAGAATGGTCTGTTTAGGAAGCATAAAACGCTTATCCCAACGGTAAATATGGTAAGCCTAGGTGCAAATTAAATTCTGAATCCAAAAAGAATTTTAGATATTTTTGAAATTAGGGTCTATATATAGGAAAGGACCGCAAGTCCCTTATGGATATATCTGGATATCTCTATGTCGTGGATATCGTTAAGTCGGTCTTTGGAAATATCAACAGTGTTGGCGATCATTAGAGACGGGCCGCCGCTTTCCGAAGTAGACTTTTTGAATCTGCTTGATCCACCATGTACATATATCGCAGGGTCGTGTTTTATTCTTGTTATTCGTTAGTGACCTGACGATTGTTATTAATTCTACAGTTAATTACGGTTATTCGGCACTTATTTATCCTGATTGTGATAATTTCTTTTAATTTTAATCGCTGACATGCATCCAATAGAATGCAGAGTGTTCCAAATAGTTTTGTTGTCTTGGTTAATTGCATGAATATAAATGTGGAAAATGCAAGCACATTGGTTCTTTTTTGGATCTGGACAAATTCTATCAAGTTTAGCTTTTAGTAATATCGAATTATGTTTGTTTAAAAGTGGAGATTTAGCTTTAAAGCAACCATTGCCACCACGGTCAAAAATTATGCGCAATTTTGTTTCCAATTCCAACAACCGACTCAGAAATATTTTGCATTTTGTCTTTGTGTCATTCATCCATACCAAATTACAAACAATTTTGAAACGAAACGAAATTTATTTTCATTTTGATTCCGTTTATGCAACAGTTATGAGAACCCGAATCAATGTAGGTTTATAGATTTTGTTTATTTAAGAAAGTAGGTAATGTACGATACTGTTTCGAATATGTACCAGAACAAATTTCTAATGTAAATTTTATTTCAAGTAGTATTTATTTCAGATCATTGTGATTTATTGTGATTTACCAACAAAAAAAAAAAAAAAAACTTGCAATTTGGCCTACATATGTACATTATTCAATATTTAATTTTTTTCATTATTTTTATTTCCCTTCATATCGCCTACTTTGTGGTGCACTTCAATTTGAGCGTTATAAGTTATATTTTGTTTTTCAAATTCAAGTAGTATTTATTTTATGCATTTTGTAATTTGTTTAATATTGGCCAAAAGGCTTTAAATTACAAGACTGTTCAATAAATGAAATGAAATAAATGTACAATATCAATATCGAAACAAAACTGAGTTATCGTGAATGTCCTAGGTGTCTAAGGTGTCGTATTAATTTCCGGGTATATATTCCTAAATTACGGTAATTATGATGTTTGCTAGGGGCTTTCATCGATTGAATCCATTTTTCACTCTGTATTTTTTCATTATTTGTCATGTTTTACAAATGTCCTATACGTTACAAACATTCATTTAGCTTTATTCCAGATATTAGTAATCAAAAGATCTCGACGTGTCTATACGTAGTCAGACTTATTTTCAGTCTTTCTACCGTACTTGTTTAGCTAGATACGTTTTTAGATACGTTAGTACAAACAACAATTTGTTTATCCGATTGTTTGAAAAAAAAAAATTGCTTTGGTGATTCGAGTAATTTTGAACACTCCTTGTTATCTTTTGAGTTATAATACAGACATTCGTCCTCCTTAATTAATTATGTTAGCTATTAGTTTTCTGTGCTAGTTTGAAAAAAAACATGTGTCCCAGTTAATATGACATTGCTTGCTACTATTCTGGAAGATTTCTGAAGTTACGTTCCACTGTCTCTTGCTCCTTAAGATATTCGTTTTTATGTGGCATAGTTTATAACTTCTTGTTTATAATTTTTGCAGAATGCAGAGTTTCATTCCAAACAATTGACTTACTTTCCTCGTCATACATATATACTCGTATGATATAGCTCTGTTATATCCGTGTTATCCGTGTTATGTGCATCGCATGCTTTGAACTCAATAAATCATTCATTCATTTTTTGGAAAAGCTAATCAAATTAACACCTTTTTTATTTGTTCTAAAAGTTTTGGTGAAGATATCGGATGTTTTGTTTTCTGGCAAACAAAAATTCACCATCTTTTCTGCCCCCTGTCCGAAATTTGCACTTTTGTATTTGTTTGCGGAAAATATTTAAGCAGTTGTGTCTTTATTTGGTTTTTGCAATCTTTCTTGCAGTGGACAGCATACCAAGTCGAAGTAACATGACATTGGATTTATTACATTCATCTGCACCTGCCACTGAATCTGAAATTGATAGAAAATTAAAAAAAATCCACAAACAGACTGGTATTTTAACAATAAACAATCACAAATATAAATCCGATATTAAAGATCTCGAACATCTGGGCGACTTGGGCAATGGCACCAGTGGGAACGTTGTCAAAATGCGCCATAAGCCCAGCAACACAATCATTGCCGTGAAACAAATGCGCCGCACTGGTAATTCCGAGGAGAATAAGCGAATCCTTATGGATTTGGATGTGGTATTAAAATCACATGACTGCCAATATATAGTACAATGTTTGGGTTGTTTTATAACGGATGCCGATGTGTGGATATGCATGGAGTTGATGTCGATGTGTTTTGACAAAGTGTTGAAATTATCAAAGAGGCCAGTGCCGGAAAGTATATTGGGAAAAGTGACAGTGGCGGTAAGTGTGAAATCAATCAAATTAATAACAATAATAATAATAATAATAATAATAATAATAATAATAATAATAATAACTTTAAAACATTCGTTTTTTTATATTTTAGACGGTGAAGGCTTTGTCCTATCTTAAAGAACAACAAGATGTTATACATCGAGATGTCAAGCCCTCAAATATTTTAATAGATGAGCGTGGTAATATAAAGCTTTGTGATTTTGGTATAAGTGGGCGTTTGGTGGATTCCAAAGCAGCGACTAGGTCAGCTGGATGTGCGGCCTACATGGCGGTAAGGTTAAAAAAAAAATTGTATTTTATTTGTGTGAAAATAAATGTAGTACAAATACTTTCAACTCTTGTTTAAGTTTGAATCTAACTATTTCCTATTTCGTTATTTTTGCAGCCTGAACGCATTGATCCTAAGAAACCAAAGTATGATATTAGAGCTGACGTTTGGTCTTTGGGCATAACCCTAGTAGAATTGGCAACAGCACGATCACCCTACGAGGGTTGCAACACAGATTTCGAAGTTCTGACCAAAGTGTTAGCATCAGATCCGCCATCTTTGCCAGAGGATGAAATATTTCATTTTAGTCCCGAATTTCATGATTTTGTTAAAAAGTGGTAAGTATTGATGGCAATGAGAGCAAAGCGTTCAGACGTAACCATATTACATAACAAGTAAACGAACGATTACATAACACGTAAAATTAAAAAAATGTATACAGGGTGGCGCATCAATTGCAGTACAATAAGAAATTTAAATAACTTTTTTTCCATTTATTTTTTTATTGTATAGAAAATTCAATTTTATTTTATATAACTAATTGATTTTGAAAATGATAGACCGTAAATGACCTCCGTGCTCATTCACGCATATGCGACACTTGATCAGAAAATTGTTCATTGTCAGTCAAATTGCTCGATTTCGTATTGTATTGTATTGTATTCATATTGTCTTGTTTGACATAACCCCATAAAAAAAAAAAGTCTGGTGCAGTCAAGTCAGGTGACCGAAAAGTGGATTTTCTGGATATTCATTTGTTTGGGAATTTTCGTTGAAGCTCCACCATAATCGGTGAAGCTATGTGTGCTCCATCTTGCTGAAACCAAATGCTGTTGACACGGATACGTCTTCAGCGCAGTTCTGAGTAAAAAAACTCCTTAAATATCTTTAAATAACAGTCTCCATTGGCGGTTGACAGTAGTACGATTCGTGCGCATCCTGTGTTGTCAATCGAAAAACCAGTATTTACATATGCCAAAAGAAATCTTTTTGAAAAAATATAAAAGATTAGACAACTTCTAAAGAAAAATGATGTCATTTTTTCGCTATGGGAAAGAGTTCGATTTAATCACGTAATTTCTACTAAAAAATTTGAATTTTTTTAAGGAGATAAAAATTCAAATTTTCCAATTTTTCTTAATGAAACTGGCAACCCTGAAGATGCTAGAGTAGTTTCTATAGGTACGCTGACTAATAATAATAAAAACAAATACTTAAACTAAATAAAAATTAGCAAAAACATAATCAATCAATAGAAAATAATCTCCAAACTCCAAAATATATGAAATTCTACTGTGTTTGAGCTGTTTCAAACTATATTGTAATATCATCTGCTGCGCACAAATTCTTGGATTGTTCGTTTTGTTTATTTATTTTACAACATGGCACCCACAACAACAACATGCCCAGCCTGTGACAAAAACAACGATAGTGGTAGCGTTTGCTGTTATATCTGCGAAAATTGGTTTCACCGAAAAGTATGATCCAAACTGCTCGATGCTGCGTATGGTCTTCTGACTAAAAAAAAATGGATCTGTTTGGTGGCGATGTGAATCATGTTCGTCATTGAGCCAAAAAGTGGACAGCACGGACAAAATGTGGGAAGCCATAAATGCATTGACGGTAAAAGTGGGTGATTTCATGGATTCATTGCCAGCGACTGTTAAAGGAGAGGTAGAAGGATGCCTATCCAAATTAAATGAGATAGTTGAAACTCAAAAGAAAAAGTGTGCAGAGCTTCACTCCAAAGTAGACGATAGGTTGAAAAGCTTGGAAAGAGACAACCATAGAATAAGACACCAGCTTTGTCGATGCGGCATTCTGGTTAGTGGTCTGCCAAGTAATATAGAACCTGCTTTAAAAATTCCACAAGCATTGGGAATAAACGTCGCCAGGTCTGATATAAGCTCTACTTTGTGGCTGGGCAAATTCAGAAAGACGATTCTTGTCAAATTCTCCTCCATATATCAACGAGATGCGGTAATGAAAAAATATCTGGCCGGGAGGAATCTAAGGCTGAACCAAATAATAGCAACTGACATAGAATCGAGGGTGTACTTGAACGACAATCTCCCCCCTGCGGCAGTCAAGGTAAAAGCTATTTGTCGTCGTCTGCTGAAAGATAAGTCCATTAAAAGCTTCAGGATAGTGTCTCCCGTACCGGCTGCAAGCATAACTTTTAATAACGGAAACAGAAAATTCCTCTCTTTGGAAGAAATTATTTCCACAACCACTGATGGCGAAACTTTTTCAATTCGAAGGCAGCCAGGTCGCAGGAGTAATCCTAGTGCTCCGCAATTGGATTTTGCGACCCCTATATTTGAAACCCCGCAGTAAATTTATATTCACATATACATGGAAGGGTGGGTGGGTGAGAGGTCAAACTATTTTATCTTATGCACTGCTTTCTTCGGAGTATTTATTTTCTATTTCTTTTGCTTTTTTTATTTTCTCTTGCAATCTTGTTAGTCAGATTTTATTATTTGTATGTAATGTTTAATATCGTAATTTATTATTCACAATTTGTAATGCATTCGTCCATAACACACATTTTTCTAACACTATGAACTTGGGTAGCAATATTGGTGAGATTGTCAGTGACGATTCTCATGTTAAAAAGTTCTGTTCTGACAATGACAATCTCAATATTGGGTTTTTTAATGCGCAGTCGTTAAATCCTAGCAACGATTCTTCGAAATTTGACGAAGTAAAGCGTCTTCTCCATAGTAGACCACTTGATATTGTTGGTGTTGTCTAAGTGTGGTACAAGTCGTATGTGTCAAATAAAACTATTAGCATCCCAGGATACAAAATATATAGAAATGACCGCCACGACATTCGTGGCGGAGGGGTTGCTCTATATATTGCAAATAGTTATACAGTAAGAGTCTTGCACAAGGTCGCTGATCCTAATGTGAAGCTTTATTTGTTCGTGTAAGTTCATCCATATCTAGTTTAGTCGTAGGTGTTGTGTATTTGCCCAGAAGTAACATAGATGTTTTGGAACCCCACATTGCTGACATATCTTCGAGATTTAACAACGTAGTTATTGTAGGAGACTATAATTTTAACATCTTGAATAGGCAAAACTATATATTCATTTATTTATTTATTTATTTCTGGCTTGTAATTTAAAGCCTTCCGGCCAATTATAAGTAAATTACAATATGCAACAATTCATCATAATAAAAATTAAATATAAAATTTATAAAAATATAATATGACATATAATAATATAATATAACATTATGATCGTTGAAGACAAAAAAAAAAAAGTATGGAAAAAAAAGACTAATTCAAAAGTTAGAAGTTAATCGGAATATAATCTTGAAATATAAGATAATCGGTATGTAATAAAGGCTGCCCACAGTTTAATTGAAAACAAAATTTTACAGTAAAGTCTGAAAGTGTTGTAGAATGTGCCTTTTGTAAGAATCAGGAAATAATTTAAAACTTTTTAAATGGCTTGGTAGTAAATTGTAAATTCGAGCTACTCTTACTGCAAAAGCACGACCCATGAGTGTGGTTATTTTAGGAATAAGAAGCTGCTTATTACGAGTGGAATGTGAAAAATTAAATGAATTAAAAAGAAATTGAGGACTACACAATCGAACAACTTTATAAAATAACAGCAAAGACCTAAAATCTACATAATTTTTAAAACTACAACCCAAGAAACGCTTAACATACGGTGTTATATGAACACGACGCCTCAGTGAGTATAAATACCTCATAACTCTATTAAACGCCATCTGAACTTTTCTCATATTTTGTTTTTTAGTGCCACTATATAACTCTAAACAATATAGGATACTAGGCATGATATATATTGATGATATTCTTCCGCAATATGATAACAAGATGTAATTTAGCTGTCCTCCATAATAATATTCCTTCTCATTTTGATGTACAGCATAGTTCATTTTCATTGATAGACTATACATTAGTTGGTGACAAATCTGTAATTTCGCAAAGTAGCCAATTTTATTTTTCACCCCTTAATTCATACCATGCTCTTATGCTTGTGCAATATATATTCCAATCTGCTACTGAAACGCAAGTTTTGAAATATCGTGATTATAGTGCAATAAACTGTGATAATCTCAACTGTGATATTAATGCTACCGACTTTTCGCATATGTACAAAACAATCGATTCCGATATGCAGATTTCTTATTTCAACCAAATTTTACAATCTCTATACAATCTCCACGTACCTGAAAAAACTAAAATTATTTACCCTAATAATGTTAAGTGGCTAGACCAAACTGACGTAGAAAGGGTTAGAAGAAACAAAGAACTTGCCCTTAAGGCATATTTGGAAAATATGACTGATTGGAATAGGTTAGTTTATAAGAAATATTGTGTAATTTCCCGCAAAACAATAAGGGATTCGAATGTTTAGCGATTTAAACAATACTTCTGACTTTTGGCGCCGCATTAAGGCAACAGGAGCTAACAATTGTGATAATGAAATCTGTGATATTAATCTTGACCATCTAAATACGTATTTTACCTCTGTGTCCTCTAATATAATATCTCAATCTCACATTCAACACTTAGAACAAAGGGAAAATAGTTTAAACTTCAGAACTGTTAATGAATTCGAAATTTACAATTCAATATACAAAATCAAGTCAAACGCTGTTGGGACTGATGCAATACCTATCAAATTTATTAAGTTAATTTTATCATCTATTTGTAGTCATATTCTCCATTTAATTAATACAATCATAACAACTTGTCATTTCCCATCAGAATGGAAGATAGCAATGGTGGTACCTGTAAGGAAAAAAGACACATTTGGCCTAAACTGCGCTGATTATCGGCCTATATCCATAATGCCAGCTTTTTGTAAAATCCTGGAAATTTTGTTAAAGAATCACATATATGAACATCTTGAAAGATATATGTTATTACATCCATGTCAGTCGGGATTCAGCCGGTATCATAGCACAACTTCCCTTATAATCGGCCTCACCGATAGCATAAGACGATCGCTAGACAATAAGCGGGCTGGAGTGCTGGCTGTTTTAGATCTCAGTAAGGCATTTTATTCCATAGATCATTCCATTCTCTGTGAAAAACTATACACGCAATTTAATTTTTCTTATTATTCGTGTAAATTGATTTCTTCCTTTTTGTGTCTGATCGTTTCCAATATATTGTTAAACATGAAAATAGCTCTAATCTGCGTAGTATTTCATCTGGTGTACCTCAAGGATCAATACTAGGTCCTATCCTGTTTATGATGTATTTAAATGATATTAACTTATGTGTTTTGAATTCGTGTCTCAGTATTTATGCAGATGATATCAAAATGTACATGTCTAGTAATACATGTTCCATTAACGACTCTATCTCAAGACCTGATAGCGATATAGGCCGAATTTGTCTTTGGGCCTCGAGAAATAATATAACTATTAACATTGCCAAAACAAAATGTACAATTTTCCAACCTGGACGTGAACTAACTGTTATTGACCGTAACACGTAATTGATCGTTCAAAATACTGTTGTCAGTCCTACGCCTTCGCTCGGTTGTCTTTGTTTTGAAATTGATCATAAACTAAAATTCAGCAAGCACATTTCTCGAATATGTTCAAAAATAAATTTTGCTTTGAGAAAACTTTACGATCTTAATGTTATTTTACTGGTTAACATAAAATATACTTTGGCACATGCTATTTTATTACCACATATCATGCAGAAATTTACCTCAGTTGCAGACAGATCTCAACTGCATTGTCTAAACACATGTTTCCACAGGATCCTAAGATATATATATGGTTCCCATTGTGCCCGAGATTACCAAACCTACGAAAAGTACTTTCTTGGATGTTCCTTTCTATGCTGTTTGAAACTGAGATGCTTGTTTTTATTCTTTTGCATTATTAAGTTCAACCAACCGGCATATCTTGCATGCTGCTACCGATTTCTCTCTTCGAATAGAAACTCTCAAGCCCTCATAGAACGTTATTATAGCAGCGTTTTTTAAAGATCTTTTATGGTTCGTGTTGGGAGATTATGGAACAATTTGCCGGCTAGTTAAAAAAAAAAAATTCGCAGTCTCCCCCAACCAATTCAAGCAGAATCTGATGTATTCTATTCTAATGTTTCATAATAATTGTCAGTACCAAGAACGCCACTACTCTTCGTAATGTTACAGAGGTTCCTTGTTTTCCGAGAACTATAAAAAATCAATTTAGAGCTATCGAATTGGACCTAGTTGCTTCAAATTGGGAAAGATCTACCACATTCCTGAGAGACCACAACCCGAATCATCGTAGACTTAATTACAATACATCACTTACGAGAAAACAATGCATTAGCCTTGCTCGACTTAGGGTCGGAAAAGCTTTATTCAACACCCAGCACTATTATACACGAACAAACCCACCCAAATGTACTCTCTGCGACGTGCTGTTAACAATACCACACATTTTGATTGAATGTAGCCGTTCTAAGCTGAATAAGCCCCTGAGTGAAATACTTGACTGTTCCAGTGATAAGATGCTACCAAAGATTTACAACTGCCTTTTGAAACACAACATCAATGATATTTAAACCAGATTTCACCGTAAATTTATTAAAATTTAATTAATTTTTATATGACGATGGCGGGCGCATATGGTCTCAGTTACCCCGCGCCTCTGAATTTTAAAATAGTATTTTAAAGTATTTTATAAATTTATTTGTAAAATACATGTATATAAATAAATAAATAAATTGTCAGTACTAATATACAAAAATGTTCACTGATAATCGCCACTACCCTATTTATTTATTTTTTCTATTTTTGTACGATCAAATATTTTTGGAAAAATGTGTGTTAGTTACTTTTAGGGATTTATAAATATATTTTTTTTCTATTTTTGTTTATGTCTATATAACTCATAAACCGTTATGCCATCAATATGAAGTCCCTAAATGGGCGTTGATTGATTAATAAATATATATGTATGAATATGAATATCATCTTTTCTAAGTTTCTCTATACAAAAGTTTTTAATTTACTTTACATTAATACATTTTTTATTATTCTATGCAGCAATTTTGGTTTTGTAATAAAAAAAAAAGATTTGTTTGAATAGAACTTTTTAAGTTTTTTTTTAATTTGGACTTTTCTTACATTTTACACCTTTCTTACGATTTTCATCATATTTCCTCATTTTTACTTATCTTTATAAACATTTCTTAAAAAAAACACATTTTTATAAAACAATTTCTAATGTTCTTTATAAATATTTTTTATTTTCTTTGAAAAAAAAAACTTTTATACTTTTCAAGCTTTTCTTACATTTTTTTATTCGAATAATTCTATCCATCCATTAAAAAAATCCGGCTCCGTCATAAATAAAAATCCAAAGACTACGGATCAGGGCTGTAAAATGGATGTGGCATTATCTCCCATCCAAGCTCCAATATTTTTTGCCGTTGTTGTTGTGCTGATAAATCAAGCCTTTGTGATTTACCAATTCAAGCCTTTTTTTGTGCCTTATCAAAGTTTCTCAGAATTTTTTCTTCTCCTTCTATTTCCTAAAAAAATTACGCAAAAAATGTGGAACTATTATTAAGAACTGTGGCATTTTTTGAATAAATTCGAGTTTTTTTATACTAAATTTTCTGAATTTTATATTTTAGGACTTTCCTATAAAAAATCAGAATATTTCTTATAAAGAATTTTCTAATACTAATAAAAGATGTGTAATCAAACGCGTTTATAAAAGTAAAGTTACAGAAAAATTCTCAAAACTTCTTGTAGAAAAATTACTAACTTTTCGCGAGAAAATTTCTAAAATTCGTGATTTTGGTGTAAGAAAATTCATAATTATATATATTTTTTTAATTAAAAATTTTCCTTGTACATTCTGCAAAAAATGGGCCGGATATTGCTCAATAAAACACAAAATATTTACTAATCGCCTTCAAAGTAGGCTCCTTTCGAAATAATAAACATACTCCAACGAATAATTTAATCGTCCAAACGTTTTTCATACACATTATTCTATAGACTGAAAACGGGTGCCTTGAAATGGTAATTTGAGTTTTGGAAAGAGAAGAGAATCAATCGGACCTATTATTAAGTGGGTATGGTGTTTGCTCAATAATATTTGTTGAATTTTTGGGCACAATTCGTTTTCATGAGCCTTCTTTCCACAAATCTGGTCATTTCGATAACTATAATAATATTTATTAAATATATTGTATTGCTTGTTGTTGTACATTTTGATCTTCTGCCAAACATTCAACGTCCACAACACCGCGATAGCACCGTGGAGGAAACTGTCAATAAAGTCGATTCACCGCAAGTCTTCTGTAACATTTTCAGTCATTCGGCACGCGAAATTCCATTTGCAATACAAAATTTTAGACAAATTACTTGTTCGATATGTTTATTCATTGTGAAAATCGACGAAAACGCACCTGAGCACTATAAACAAATTAAATGACAGGCCAGAATCAAACTTCGCATCAGTATAAAGGACACTTGTTCTAACTTGACGAGAAAACGAATTTTGACCATCTCTTTAAGCGGTCTTATTAAATTCCTAATTTCCGGTACTTTTTGGAGAGAGTGTAGAAGAATACACAATATTTTTAGCACATACAAATCGTAGTGTTTCCTACGGGAAATTCCTAATGTTTATTTAGGTGCATAAATTATTTATTTCTCATCTATTATAAAAAAAATAAGCCTTCTAATTGTTCCTTTCCTTTTTTTCAGTTTAACAAAAAATTATGATAATCGTCCAAAATATCCGCAACTTTTGGAACAACCATTTATACGATACTATGAAGTGGCTGAAGTCGATATACCCCAATGGTTTAAATCAGTGGTAGACTCTGCAGGCATTAAAACTCATCGTAGGCAAGTATTGTTTGACCATATAAGCAACACAACAAATGATGTTCTTTTTAGTAAAGGAACTACTATTGCTTGCATTTCCTTGATTTGAATACTGTCAGCTACTCTAAACACCGGTTTATAAGATGTTTATTTTTACTTTGTTGAGAAAACTAATATTTTGTAAAAACGAATTTGAAATTTGCTAAAATTTTCTTGATTTCTCTTTGCTGCGATATTAACCAGATTAACGTCTCCATATTATTGGTCATGTTGTTGTTTATTTTAATTATTTATAATTTTGTTGTTGTTTTTTTTTTTATTTTTTTATTAATCTCTTTATTTGTAGGTAACTTAAAATCTAATCCTTTTAAAATCCCCTACAAAAACAAAACAAAGAAAAATAGAATTATAAACAGAAAAAAATGTTATAAACAAACGATAAATCGAAACATATAAGACATTATCATACAAATAACCGATACAAAACCCCCTCAAACAAATAAAACATTGCATTGTTTTAAAACTATGTGTAAAAACATAATTTTACATGATCCCTGACTCTTGTCCTCCCTCGTAAGTATTGCATTTAAATTTTCTTGAATTATTAAAACGAACAGTGAAGAGATAAGAAATAAGTCGGAATGTTTAGTGCTGCAACCAAAAAAAAGTGTTTAAAAGATAATGTTGCATACGAGCTCAATTGAATTGGATTGATTAGATTAAATGAATTGAAAGATCCTGAAAGTGTTGGTAATTAACCCTTTTAAATAAAAAGTATTTCTGTTTAATTTTTTTTGTAAATTTATAAATGATTTTTTGTATATTTTACTTTAAATTATTAATTTATTTAAACAAAATTACTTTTCTTTTGTTTAATGTTTGTTACTTACCTTTACATTTGGACTTATTTCAATCTCTTTGTAATTATCATTTATCTTGGGTTGTCTACCATCTGCCCTACACTATCATGTATCTCTCATAATTTATTTGCTTTTCTCTTGGGTTTTAATTTGAAATCCTCTGACACTAATAACTTGCATGTTTCAATTTTTCCATTCCATCCTATTAACAATATAATTTTCACTATGAATAACAATAAAACTCAAATATTTTGTTCACCTATATTATGCGATAAAAATGACATAGCGATAAAAATGTATTTTATTTTAATGTGAATTTTCATGAAGATTAAAACGGATTATTGGAATGTTTAGAAGAAAACCTTTCAAAATTAAGGACTCAAATTTGCCTTCGTACAACTTCATGGTGAAAATCTTATATATGAGTATTTACTTCCTCCCTGTTTTTCCATAGAAATAGAGGCGAACATCTGCAGCATAGATTTAAAGTCATTCCGATTTCAGGAAATCATGTCAACCAAAGCATTTCAAATGAATGGTTTGAAATAACACCAACTTATTTGATTTTTACTATGTTATGATGATGATAGTTTAGAACGAATCGGTGGCATTGCCTTGCCTTTCTTGCAACATTTTAAACAGCGATTTGGCCAGCAATTTAGCACCTTAGGGTAGCTAATTTGCGCTATTGTCATTGAGCTATTTGATTGTGGTTTTGCGTTTTTGAATCTGATGTTATACGTATGTAAGACTGTTTTCAGTCTTAAACCGCACAGCTGATGTATCTTATATTAGCAATTTGAAAATGTTAAGTTTAACCCCCAGTTAAGATCGATCTTTAAAGATAATTTCATCTAAAATGTTGACCTTCAGATGGCACATCGGCAAAGGAAAATTCATTTTTTTCTTCATCAGAATCGCACAAATCAATAGAAACAACGAACGTCTTTAATTTATTTGTTTTGGTCAACTTTAAAGGCAATGGACTCAAAACGTATGCTCATGAGCGACAAATTCAGTTTTGAGTAAGGAGTCACCCTCCGCAGTTGTGATGCGCTTCAAGAACTTGTAATCGGAAATATACCAATCCATTCAGGTTATATTTCATTTCAATTATTTGGTTACTTTCAAAGGTGACTACAATCGACTCAAAACGCATACGACGCAGCGACAAATTCAGTTTTTCGAAGAGAAAGAAGTTACTTCACCTCTCTCATCGTCAGTTGATGCGCTCTAAGAATTTGGGATAGAAAATACAGCAATCCAGCTTGTCCGACATCATTTTTGAAAAAAAAAACAAGTCACCTTTCATTTATTTATTTGGTCATTTTCCAAGGTGACTTTAAAAAACTAAAAACTATCGCGACGGAGCGACAATTTCATTTTTGACTGGTTCCATGTCTAATCACCAGTCATGATGCGTTCCAAGAAATTGGGATAGGAAATCGAACAATCTAGTATATCCGACAGTATTTTGGAAGAAAATTCAGATCACTTTTCACTTATCAAAGTTTAATTGACACTTTCGAAGGTGATTTTAAAGAACACAAAACTAATGCGACTAAGCGACAATTTCACTTTAGAGTACAAGTTATGATGCATTCTAAAAAATGGGGATCGGAAATACGAGTATAGCAATCCAGCAAGTTTGATAGCATTTTTGAAGAAAATTAAAAAATTATTGCGTAAAATCGGACGAGAGTACTCACGGGGCATGCTAACCTGGTGGGTTTTTTTAAAAGAAAACTATTGGCGAATAACAAGCCCAAATCTGTTTCATCATCTTCCAGTCCTCGAAGCCTTCTTCCATTATGGCCTTCAGAGCACGCTCCTATTTACGTTGAACCACTTTAATTGTTGAATCTCGTCAGTTTAAGATGGCGAGTGGATTATTTTTGATACGAATCGTCTGAAGAACAAAATGTCTTTTAAAATGCAGTTAATTGATCCTTTTGCAATTCCAACATTATCAGTGAGGTCCCTATTTGTTAATCGACGGTTTTTAAGCAACAAATCTTGGAGTTGTTGATGGCCATTCGCGGCACTTTTCGTTTTTAATCCGTTATTTGAACTGTTCATGTCACTTGTAAACTACGCGACAGTGCTACCAACTTAAAAAAAAAAATATTTCTCGGATTCGTTATAACAGTGTAATTTAGAATTAGAATTTGGTCCTCCTTAAACCAACTTAAAAAAATATTTCTCAGATTCGTTATAACCGTGTAATTTACAATTGCAAATTGGTCTTCCTTTTTGGGTTTTTTGATAGTGATGTGTGTAGATTGTAAGACTGCTGCGACATCTTCAATGCACTAACATGCGAAATTTCTTTACTAAAACAAAATTTGGCTTAAAGTTATTTATTTATTTACATTTATTTATAATATCGTTTGAACTTGACATCATAATTAAGGACAGTTATAACAATAGTGTTGTGTTGCAAGGCCGACAACTACCTACATATATTTGACTACTGTTGGAACACCATAAAGATATTAAGTCCACAAAAAATTGTTGATCACTTTTGAACGTGTTTACTCCAGAATACTTTTCTTTTCCAAAAATCAGCACTTGCTTAACCATTGCAATCCATTCGCATTGTTAGTGTATTCGTATGTTAGTATATAAACATGTAGCTATCTAAATTGAAAACCCTCAGATAGACACCAAAATTTGAGATCCATGGATCTGATGTGACTATTCCAAGAAAGAAGAAACACGTACATTAATAGATGTTTATAGAAAAAAAAAGAAAAATATATAATAATTGAGATTTAAAAAGTAGGAGGAAGTCATCTACCGGGATGTCGGTTGAGGGATAAAAGTTAAAGCATTAAGATTCCATGCAGTACAGTCATAAACAGTGATGTATTCTTGGACCCATTTCAAAAAAGAATCCCATCCCACCAGCTACGCATTGCTGCCTAACACCTAGATCTCCTCATTATCACAGAAACGATGGCAATCCTTTGCCTACTCAGAAGTCTGTCAAAGCATTATCCTCTCTGCTGGAGAGTCCATCCACTCTACTTCAAAATTATCATGAGGCATTTGCCATGCTTTGTTAAAGATTGATTAACTACTCAAATGATCTACTTAGTTCATAAAATACCCAAATGCAAGAGGGCTCAATATTCCTGATGAGGAAAATGTTTTCCTTTTTAAGACCTGGAGGAAATAATTCTTAAATAATTGTCATTTTTATCGTTCACACCTGTAAATGTCTGTAAATAACCCAAGTTTCCTTTTAATTATAATTATAAATTGTTCGTTTGATATCTCGTTTGTCTCTAATAGGACTCAAATACCAACTTCAATGGTCCCAGCTACATATGATGCTACAAAACATTACAAGAATCCATTAAATGTATCCTCCTCCGTGTCATCAACATCATCATCATCATCGTTTGCGAGACCAGCAGCAGCAGCACCATTATCATCCACAGCAGACCACGTCTTTTCGAATACAAATCCATTTGCAGGAGCAACACACACAGCAGCAACGACAACAATGACAATAAATACAGCAACAACAAAATCCTCATCAGCAGCAGCAACGACATCATCATCACATATACCCAGCTATTATGGCAGCATGGGCAATTCAACACAGCGTAATAATAGTTTCCATAAACAACAACATTATCATCAGCAGCCATCACAACTACCTCAGTCTATAAATCAATGTAATAGCAACACAGCAACAATAAACAATTATCAGGGATCAACTACAAACACAGCATTGATATCAGGTGGCAATGGCAGGCTGGGAGTTGAATTGGAACGGCTACCCAGTGGCTCGGGTAGCAGCAGTGCCACCAGTTCTAGTCCTCTGTCACCACCTAGTGTGACATCATACAATCTCAATAGAGATCCAGATACGAAGTTGGTTAGCGAAATGCATAAGCTATGCCGCAAATCACCATTTATGCCAAAGAAATTCAATGGTTCGTCAACGTATAATCGTTATCAGACAACAGGAGGAAGTGGCGGCGGCGATGAAAGTCCAAAAAAAGAATCTGTGTTAACAACAATAGGTAACCACAAGACAAAATTATTGCTACAACTAGATATTAAGTAAAACGTGTTGTTATTCCCTTAGGCCAATCAATATTACGCAATTTAACCACTTCCCCATTTAGTCAAAAAAAACACGCCACTCCTAGTACCGTGCAAGCACATCAGATTGATCCTTTATTTCGTATGCCTTGTACGCAGGATAGTACATTTGATACTAGTGACACCTCGCCCTCACCTACAGCTAACATAAGTACCACAGATTCTCCGGCAATGCAGCGCAAAAGATTTCAAATGACATCAGATTCCAAATACGGTATGACAACAGCCAAGAAAACCAGTAACGTCACTACAATTGATGGAAGTTTTGAAAAGCAACAGCAACAACTACAGCAGCAGCAAGAAAAGTCTTCACTGATACCCTTGACCAAAAATGAGGCACAACCACAGCGTGTTCCAGGCAACCATAGTCCTATAGGTAAGTACGAGAATTTTTTTTATATATGCAAAATAATAATAAATATTAGAGAAGAAAGGCTGTCACTGTAGCCAGTAGTATCGAGCTAATGTAAGTAAACTTTGTAAGAAAACAACGCATTGGGCAAGCCAAAGAAGAGCAACAATGAATCTAAACTTTAGCATAACTTGAATCAATTTCTTTCATCATAAAATGAATATAAGAAGTTTTCTTAGAACCTGTGGTATTCTGTTAGAAAATAACACATTTTTCATTTTATTATATTATTGCTATTTCTAATATAGAAAAATCTCTTTTTATTGGTTATAATTTTATATCGATTCCCAAGAAGGTTAGGGAATTGTTGTAATTTTATCTCTTAGGGTCCAATTCGATTTTTTAATGTACATTCGAGGGTGACAGAAATAGCCAAATATGACCGATTCGGTAATTTACAACGTAAAACACTTAACATTTTCCCTTCTGAACTTGATTCTAATATAGGCTAATTCTTTTTGTTGTGCGAGTGTTGTAGGATGATAATGGAAAATTCAAATAGATTTAGGGTAATCAATTCAATTCCCGACCCTGCTGGAGTGAATATTGGCTACTGAACTATGGAGTCAATTGGCCGTGATATTGATCTCAAGTACAAAACGTTGAGCAGGTAAATTGTGGAACAGGTAAATTGCGGAACCTAAGATCGTTCGCCGAATTTTTTACAACCTGTCCTATGAGAATATAGTGTCGAATTTAATGACACATCGATTTAATCAAATCGATAACGTGGAAAAACTTAAAAGAGATTTAGATAAAATTATAAATCGGTCAGTGGTAAATTATGCAAAACCAGCAATATACAATGATAGAATTTGTAATACCTGTCATAATATAGTCCTTAGTATATGATAATCTTGATTTTGTAAGATAATCGTCACAAGGAATCTCGAATTATTCCCATAGATGAAAACAAAATGATATGTTATGATCTTGATAGAGGCGTCCAGTGGTACAAAAGGCTTCCGCTGTACCAACCATCATACTTCTCGACCTTGTGCAATATGGACTACAATGCGATACCGGCGGCGCTTGAATTGTATCGTATCGTATCATTGCGACTGTATTATTCTGGATCATCTCTTTGAGAAGACTGCACTCGAAGAAATCGTGCCATCCTGCTTAATCCTTGTCGAAAGGACACCTACAACAGCATTCATCTGCAAGCCGAGCTCATCCTTCGACACAGGAATTGCTGAGAAAACTGTAACAAAAGATGATCGGTTTTTTAAGAACAACAACAACGAAATGGAACCTTTACCTAAGATATAGGACAAAAGGAACCGCGTTTGCTATAGCTTGTGATATTTTTTGGAGAATAGTCGTTCCAACCCAAATACCAAATCTTCATTACAAGCCTGAGGAGGAGGGAGGCTTTCATATTCAATGATTTGATATTCATTTTTTTTTTTAAATTTAAAATCATAACCTAGCGTCCGATTGGTGTCTTAATTACAATTAAATTTAATTTAACTTTTTACTTAAATTAAATTTAATTTAAATTAAATTACTAACGAATTTTATATAAATTACTGTTCTTTGTTAGAAATTATCATTTTCCTAAATAATATTGAACGATTCCATCGAATGATGTTATTCTTTACCAAATAAAAAAGCGGATCCCAGTAAACTTTAACATATCTCTAATATCCTACGTTCACTATAGTTATTTTCACTTTGAAGAAAAAAGAAGCCATTATTTCCTAAGGCAGCGTTTTCTTATTTGGTCATAGAAATTTTTCATTTATTTTTTATCCACATTCTCTTCCAAAGTCCTTCAACGCTTCTACCATCAACAAAATCAGCTGCGAGAAAAAGAAATCGAACGGCAACATCACCAACAGTATAGCCCATTTTACACGAAACATTCACCCTCAAACGAATGCAGCACAAGTGCATTTCATACAAATTTCTATCAAAGCTCATCGCCACACCAGCATCAACAGCTGCAACAGCCGCCTCAACAGCAACAATTTAGCTCCCATATACCCATTGCTTCGTCGAGTACGTTATCTTCGTATTCCACATCTAGTCAATCGTCAACACAATCTTCGCAATGCTCACAATTTGGTGGTGAAGGGCAACAGCAATCCCAACATCACGGACCAAGAAGTTTACCTTTAATGACAAGTGTTACAAATAACAAATCGTTATCGTCGCCCACCTCACCACATCAAGAGGCAACATTGGGATTTGGTACAACAGCAATAAC
>JAHXMU010000129.1:1374073-1528526 GCA_019455685.1 Philornis downsi
GCAGTAATAACCAAGGAATAGATGTCACAAGTCCAACAATTACAAAACTAAGCAAACTCTACAATCAACGCCATGTGCAACAGGTCTCATCAAGCGCATCCTCATCGGTGACAAATGCAAATAATGCAGGTGCTAGCGGTGGTCGAGGAGGCGGATCATACAAGGAGAACAATTTTAAACAAGAAGGTGGTAAGTAATTCCGATTTCCTGAACGTGTTGCTGCAAAACGCTTTAGGTTAATACGTTAATGCCTGGCTTTGTTGTTTCATACTGCATAATTATAAACTGCTTCAGGGGGATGGGGAGTTTTGTTGGCGTAAAATTACGTCACTTTTATATGGTTTTTTTTTTTAATCAAAATTAGTCAAATTTGTTTATTACGAAAATTCCTTTTTGCTTAAGTTAAAGATATGCAGAGAAAAAGAGAAGACAATAGAAACAAAAAAGATCTTTCCAGGCGTTAGTCTGCTATGTTTTACTTCGTAGTTAAAAAAGTTATCGAAATGGAATTCAAGCGCAGCAGTTTAGCTGGAAAAGCGCGAACAGTCATTGTTAATGAGCTACGACATTTACATGTAAACAAAGTACGAGTATTTGTTTATTGGTCCATTACACTCTACAATGATACTGGCAGCATCAAAAAGCGCCTTGAAATGTGAAGGTGATAAAGGACAGTTCATATGGTGGACATTTTCAATGTGTCTACTCATATCACTGGTCGCATATTAAAAAATTAACTAAGATAAGCCTACAAAAAACAAAAAGTACAAAATTTAACACCTGCGCGAAAGACAATTAGCATAGCAAAAGTAAAGCTGGTAAAATACTTGCATTTTCGTGGCGAGCTTGAAAAAATTTTACGGTTCGGCAATATGTAAATATGTAAATACAAATAAAACTAAAGTGCACGGTTGTAGTATAAATCGAAAGATTATACCTATATAGACCTGCGAATTGTTCATCGAATGCAACCGCCTGATGATTTGGGCCGTGGCAACAGAACGCTCACTGTTCGTTTTCATTGAACAGAGCGTAAAGGTAAATCCGGACTAAAGCTCAATGATATTTTCGTATGGTCCATTCTGAAGGCCAAGATATTAACTAAAAAATGTGAAACGTTTTTGCGATATAGTGCAGATTTTAGATAACAAGAAAATCAGATTACAGCGTTTTGAATTGGTAACAACTCCGGCGCCGAATCCAGTAGGGGCAACTTTTCTCTAGGAAAGGAAATTTTCCCAAGAAATATCAATTTATTCGGAGGAATATCAAGTAGTAGAATACGCTTGGCATCGAAAAGTAAATCTCCTTTTTGTTGGAAAAGAAAGAGCTTCTTATGTTATATAGAAAAATTTCCATTTTTGAACGCAAAATATTGAAACGGTTTATATTTGTAATAGCTGTTGAATCAGCACTTTTAGTTGGTATTAATGAAAAAATGTTTTTCGAAAAATTTTTTAAATGAAAAAGTATTTTACAACTTATATATGAGGGTTTGCAGAACGTTTTTCCTATAAAATAGTGATTTACATTAATAAAATCAAGCAAATTGCCATTAGGAAAAAATATAATTCCCGGAGAAGAAGCGGTACATTTTTCCTAGGGAAATTGGAATATAATTTGCCAAGAGCATATCTCCCTGCGCAAATGTAGAAGAAGAATGCGAACATTTCAACTTAAGGGAGAAGTATACTTTTCTCTGTGAAAGAATCATGTTTTGTTTCAACATGTAGTTATTTCACAAATTAAACGGGCTGCGTACGTGGTTAAACATGACTGTAATCAGTTTCCAATAAAAAAAAAAAAAAAAAAAATAAAATCGATAAGGAAGAAGTGTATTTTTCTACATAAAGAGCATAAGGTTTAGTATATTTTCGATATAAGAACAAATATGTTTTCCCTACAAAATTTGGCCAATTTTCGTTAGAAAAGAGAGTATAAAAATGAAATTTGCATAGAGAATGATCTATTTGTAAAATTTTCATAGTAGCAAAGTAGGTATATGAGTATTCCTCCGTACTAATACAAATCATTCTTTTTGAACAAAATTATTTCGATAATATGCATTTTGTTGTCTAAACAAAAGGTCTTTATTTTCCTTATAAAGATAATTGTCCACTGACTTCGTGACTTGTCCCATGGCATTAAACTGTAGATTCCTAGATTCTCTCGCACTGTGAGCAGCTCTCCTCAGACGTTCATAAAATTCAATTTTTGACGGAAGGCCTATTATTTTTTCTTCTTGTTTCCATTTGAAAACACCGGTTACGTTTTCTGTAAGTAAAATCAAAATTATCGCTTTGTCTCTCTTTTTCTCTTCTCAAATCCCCCCTACTAAATGCCTACGATTTAAAACCACATAACATATATGCAATTTATATCCATTATCAAAAGCCACCAACTCACCAAAATTATTTATTTTTCTCACCACTTTGTTTTTCTTTCTTTTTCTCACCTCAAAAAAAAAAAAAAAAAAACAAAAACTCATAACACAATTTATTATACATAATGCACTACTCTTCTACTTGATATGACTGTTTGTTTGAAACTGCCTTTAAAAATGCACCTTTGATTTGCGATTGCGCCACGATTGCATCTCATTGCTCGCTCTTCTTCTATGCGTTTGTATGTATGTATGTACGCTTGTATCCAATGTAAACCACCAAAACTTACACAGGCTGGTTTAATACACTGGCAGGTGCCATGAAACGCCAGTTGTCCAATTATGTTAAAATACAAACAAATAACAATTCTCCTTCAAACTCAGCTACTACATCGCCCACAAATGGTCTAAACAATGCCGGCGCCTCAGACGCAGTCCATATTACGGCACAGTGTACTGCTCCAGACAACAACAAGTCGCACTTCTATTACCAACGCACCATCTCGTCCGGCAGCAGCAATTCGCCCGGCAATAGTCAAGCCACCTCGCCCCTAACCACTGAGCCATCACTGAGAGGTGGAGCAGCAGAAGGATTTCATGAAGGTTCAAGCGCTGCTGGTTTTATAAGACGTTATGCTGCTACGACAGGCGGTGGCGTAGGGGCAAATGTTAATACGGCCGGGCCAAGTACTTCGTTACCGGCAACCCATACGCCTGCTCATATACTAGCAAATTTGGATAGACGACACCGTTCGCCAGATCCACCACCACGTTACAATCGTGGCCAATCACCGCTATTGCTGCGAAAGAATATTTTGGAATTGAGTGGTCAGCCACCAGGCACATCACCATTGTTGAATAGAAGGTAAGTAGAGTAAATCGGTAAATTTAATGTTAACTCTATGAGAAGACCATATTGAAGTTGCTTGTAGATAGAATTGGAAAGACAAACTTTTAGAATTTTCACGGTGCTTCATTTCAAATGATAACCGAGCAAGCAATCATTTCGTATTGAAATCTCTACTATTACTTCACATTCAATTTGATTTGCATCCAGGAATGTTGGTGTGGCAAGTTTCTTCCGCTAATTATTTTCAATATGATGACGTTAGAAGTTTTTTTGCTTCTATTAGATTTTCCTTTCTCATTCACGTCTGTTAAAATAGAAGGAAATAGTAATTTTTAATCTAAAACATTCGACAACTGTTGTTCCAGACGGCTATTCAACGCTCATGATGAAATTACTCGTATAAGTAGACATGGAATATATTACAAACATTGAACGTTTGGGGTTCGAAGCTAGCTATTGTTCCTTTTTGCCATCTTAAGATAGAGAATGTTATTCTAGTCTCCCGCGAAATTGGGAATAACATTTAAATTCCCATATAAAATTAAATTATTGTTGGTGTACCAAATTTCAATTAAAAACAAAAGAATAATGTAAAATTAACTGTTTCGTCGGGATATAAGACATGCAAATATTGGAAATATTTGCGCTTTTAGCCAGAAAAAAAATTGTTTGACTCATTTGGGTATATTTTTGTAATGCCCTGATTCAAAATTTGATAATTTGCAGAAACTGAAATGGAAAGAAGTGATTTATTTATATCTGTTTTAAAACAATTATGATCTGGTTGATATAAAACGTCAATGAAACAAATTTATTCGCCTAAAGCATTTAATCTAAAATTGTAAAGTCAACTGGAAGCTTTAATAAAATGGTGAAGGGAATTTAGTTCGACATAGATTTTGGAATGATTGTTGAGAACTTGTAAATAGTCTATTAAAGTTCATTCTTTGTCACCAGCGAAAAACCAGAGATTCTCAATAACTCAACAGAACATTTAGTCGCTAAGATACCATCAAAATGTGAGAATGGAACACTGGTCATCCACTATAATATCAATTTCTGTAACGACACACAATTTAAGCCAACTAAGAGTCCGCTAAAAGACCATCAAGATGTGAGAATATGGGATCAGTCACCCATACTAAACGAAAGTACCATCGAAGTTTCAAAAACACATCTTCTAATGAGTTTTGCTCGAAAACTAACCTTTTTACAGGAAGCTCTTTGGTCACATATCATGTGACGCAAACTATGTAAAGACTAAGCATTACAAATATTTAACTTTGTGAAGCAAATTTACAAAATTTGAAGAGTTTACTGCAAGAAATTCCCAGGAAAATGAGACAAACTACTTGGCAATTTTCCTGAAAACTATCACCAGGGAAAATTCGGGATGCATACTCTATCTATAACAAAAAACACTTCTCGTTCAGCTATCATCGACATAACTTTAGGGTAGCAAACATAGCAAACGACGTCTTTAAATATGAAACTTCCACATTGCGGAAGACTTTAATCTGAGTAGGCTTTCGATAGGGTAAACCGAAAATATGTTAAGGCTCATGCTGATTGGGGTAAACAACATCATAATTACAGATTTTTCGCGAAAATGGAAATTATCTCTATCATTGTCTACAGTGTCAATTCGGCTCATACTTTATTTTCGCCAAAGTAGTTATTTTTCTCAAGAAAACCTCTTCCATCAAGTTATTATTTTTCATATATTAATCAATCAATGTCCATTTACGGGCTACATATTGGCAGCATGAATTATACTGACAACACACATTTTTTCGACATTCTTAACAACCGTAAAAGTATACCTATATAGATTTATGGCGATTATCACTGTTTATTTTTGTAGATTTAATATGCCAAGAAAATATGTTTCATAAGTTCGGCAATTTTATCCGCTCTAAAAGCCATATACGTACTTTAAGATTCTATGCAAATATATGTTGAGGCAATGAAATTGAATTGCATTTTTTACTGAGATAAATTCAGGCAACATATGTAATGTGGGGTAATAAAATAACGTGCGATAAAGCATATAAAATTACGTAAAATTCCGTAAGTATGCAGTGGCATACACAGTTCCAGTCTAAAGCCCACTTCACAGGGAAACAGATTTTTAGCTTTATTGTAAACAGTAGAAAATCATTTCTTTATAGGTATTACCGACACCCTCTTCATGTATGTAGAGGCCAATATTTAGAAGGTAGGGCAATATAATATGTTGATCTCCTGCCAATAACTGAAGTCCTGTCACTTATTGTTTTATCCCAAGCAATGCATTTTGATGGGATATCATCTCCCCGTTACATGCATAATGCCTACCAATCTGACATTGACATAATATCGATCTTAAATGCGCAAAGAGAATTGCATCGAGGAACTGTTGTATCGGATTTAAGAGGCTATCGATAAACTATGAAGGGCGCCTGTCAAATATAGTAAGAACAACTCTGGCACAGTGAAAATATGCGCGGCGTAGTATTTATATTATATTTCTACTATAACTGGGAAAGAGAAATATCAAGTACATATGTAGGTTTATTACACATCATCAAATGCCTCACGATATATACTGCATTTCTTCAATTATCTCCTAAAAGATCAATGCCTTACGATATGGTGCATTTCTTCAATTGTCCCCTAGAGAATCAATGTTTCGGAGCCAACATTAATGTGAATTAGTTATAAGCTTTTATTAAAATTACAGTTTTCAGTTTATATGTGAGCCTTGCAGATGCGAGCCAACTGAAATTAACCATTTGACTTCCATACTTAGCCGGAAAAAAACGAACCGACCAACCCCTACAAAGTAGGCGGCATGAGTCGAGCTTTCCACAGCTGTTTCCACAGCTTAGGTTAGCAGTTCGAACATGTTGGCCAACACAAACATCTGTAATTTATATTTTTTAAATTAGTTCCAGTCATAAACAACACGCATTATTCACCTCTGAAAATATTAAGATCATTTGATTGTACAAGGAGCAAGGATAATGAAAATGATTATCACAGAATTGTTTAGTTGATAATGACCACGTTTTCATGTAAATTTTCGTGATATTATGCAGAACTGTATACCGACAGTGGCGCTATAGTTAGAATCTTTTTTTTTTCTCTGAGCGGCGGTCACCTCTATTTTAGCTAACGGCTCTGCAATGTGACGAGTAATCGAAAAATCTAGTAAATGTATGTGTACCTTTCAGTAAATTAAAGAAAATTGCCATCGCTTTTTCTTTAACATTTAAGCAAATAATATAAATAATTAACAACTGGGGAAATGTATTATATATCGCCCTGTATTAGCACAAATAAAATGTGATTAACAAAAGGAAAATTTTGGTATAAAAACTCGCCCGGTTTTTAATACAAAATTTTCGGCTATGACTCTTTTTTTTTCAGTCATAATTATACGGCTTAATAGCATAAATATATAATATAATTGAGCAAGTTACATCGAATGAAAAAAAAAACGCTTCTGAATGACTCTCTGACTAAAAATAAAAAATTTCTACTATCCATATGCTTTGCAGTTATATTATCAATCATTGATTAGGTCTTTAAGATTACCACTCTTCAAAAATTCTCCATTCATTGGATACTCGTATACTCGATATTTTCCCCTTCAACATTCATTATGCACATTGTATAATAAATTTTTGGTATATATAGCAATTTCCTATTTCTTCGTTTTTAACTTATGAACCATTTCAATAACTTTGAAAATTGTTTGGCTGCTTTTTTGCAAATATTCTGACCAAATAATAACGCTAATAGTTGCGGTTTTAAGCTTACAACAATTTAATTTTTAACAAAACTAAATAACTCCCGCCAAAAACTAATATGATGAAATATTCCCCATATATATTTTTTATCATTGGGTATTATTTCATTATTAAATAACCCCGAAAATAGTAGTAAAATAGGTGAAACTTGTCCTAAACGTTTTTATCTTAATTTTTTTTTTTTTTTTTGTGTAATTTAAAATTTTTGTTTGGGGGTTATTTCATGGAGTCATTAAATGGATATGAACGTATCATATATCATCGCGCAGCTCGATGATGATTGCTAACAAGTGTTGTTATACGAATGATACAATTTTTACAGTTGGAGTAAGTAACTCAATAGCGCCCTACTCAATCAAATGTTTCATTATTGGCAATTTAAAAAAAGTGTAAGAAAACATTGGCTCAAGCGGGGAATCGAACATGCACTTCTCGTAATTGGTTAGATCACTTTTCAGCGTCGTAGCTTAGCGTTGTTGGCCATAAAATTCAAAATAATATACCTATGTACAAATTGTGTTCGTCGTTGCGGTGAAGTTTACAACTCTAGGTTTAAGGAGTCGAGTGAAGACCGCTTTCAGCATTTCTGCTCGATTTGAAAGTAACAACAGTGCAACTTTCCGTTGTCACTGACTTTAATGAGAATGTTGTATGAATTTTGTTTGTACTTTGTTCTTTTTCTTTGCTATTTCAGATTTGTCAATGCCTCACCTCCTCTACCACCCCCACGACGCGGTTCCGAAAGTGTGCCTGGCTCACCACAGCACTTTCGTACACGCATCCATTATACACCCGAACCACAGAGGCGTGTCTATCGTACAATAGATCAATGAGTAGCACTTCAAATAATGGTCATGTGATATTGGTATGGTTTTGTTGATGATGATACTGGCGGCGACGGCGCAGGCGCTGCAACAAACACAACCAATTCGGCAGAGGCTACTCTTGCCGGTGATTACAATATTGGGATGGCACCGACCGGCAGTCGAGATTTTCTAACCACACGCTCATTTAGTCATACGGGCAGTGTTAATGAGCATTTGGATACCATGTCATCATCATCATCAGCGGCCACACTGCTCAATGAAGAGTTTAGAAATACCCCCGCATCGGCTCCGGCATTCTCCTCATTGTCCTTGGATGCAGCGGATATGGATACGGCACGCATGCGTCGCGCAAAATATTGGCTGCAAAAATAACAGCCACACATAAAAAATGGAAGAAAATGTGAAATTGTCCACAAGTGGATAAAAATTAATAACATTTTCGAAATAAAAATAAAAAATTATGTTAATGCAGATTTCAAAGCATTAGACATAATAAACATTACACTATACTACAAAATAGACGACCATAAAACATATAACGTGTAACTAAATGTTTAAAAAAAGTCTTAAAAATATGCATTACAGCAAAGCTTCACATAAATGTATTGGACAGAAAATGTTAATCCCAAAACCATAAAACACCAAATTTAAGCAATATTTATTTAAAACTATATTTAAACGATAATAATGTTGAAACAGACAACGTTGATGGAGAGTAAATGTTTCCTAAATTAAGCGAAATGAAATTCAACTTTGACCTAATATGCAATATGTTAATATTCTCACATTTCCCTCCCTCTCTCCCCCTCTTTCTCGACATATTATGCTGCCTCGCAAAAAAACGTTGAAAATGTATCGCTCCAAAAATGAAAAATGGTATGTATTAAATGCTGTCCAAAGTACTTTGAATCTAGATGTGTGTCCAAAATTACGAGTTTGATGTTCTGATTTGTAATGCAAGATGTGGCCAGGTATAATAGATTGAACGTGTATTTTTAGAAAAATTTCAAAATTATATCGAGCTCATTGAAATAGATATTTAGAAAGCTTTAAAACAAATTTGTCTCCATTTTTGGAGGAGTACATTTGCAACTTTTTTTTAGCTCCTTACAAGTCCAGGCACTCTAATACATATGTTAAATATCGGGTTGTTCGGAAAGTTTGTTCGGGTTTTAAAAGAAATTTATTTACAAATTTATATACAAGAAAACAATTGTTTTAATCTATTATATAATCTCCCCCTTTTTTAATAACTTCTTCTCACCTCTTTGGGAGCTTTTTAATTCCTCTCTCATAAAACTCGCGTGGTTTTTGTGAAAAAAAAACACTTCAATTCGATTTTTCACTTCCTTGTCGTTATGGAAATTCAAATCTTTAAAGTGGTTGCTCGGAATGCGAAATAGGTGATAGTTAGACGAGGCGAGGTCTGGGGAGTACGGTGGGTGAAGTAGAACTTTCCACTCAAGCTCTGACAGATTCTGACGGGTCTGCAAGGCAGTGTGAGGGCGGGCGTTGTCATAGTGGAAGATGACCCCGTGAACGGTTGAGACTGATTTTTTGATTATGTCAGCTATTTCCCTAACTGTTGCACAGGAATTATCAATAATTAAATCTCTCACCTCCTCGGAAACAATTTCTTTAGGTCGTCCTGATTTAGGAGCGTCCGTTACGGAGAAGTCGCCCGTAGAAAATCGTTTAAACTATTTCTAGCAAGTTCTTTTATTTGATTCGTTTTCTTCATTACCAGACTTTATTTTTCGGCTGGCTTCAGCAGCCGTTTTTCCTTTTCGGAAATAATACAGTATAATATGCGCATTTTTTTTTTCTTTTTTTGCACTTTTTAAAATGCTATAACCACTCACGACTAGAACGAGAATACAAGTAGGCAATAGTAAACAGTTCAGAAAAGGGATGGGAGAAAGGTATGATAGTGTTTAAAGGAACTATACGTCATGAGAAGTGACGTATGGTAAACTAACGAATTAATCGAACGAACTTCCCGAAAAACTCGATATATAGACAAGTATAAAATGTATAGTACATAGTGTTTGCCTTTCTTATTCGGGCTTTGTTGTTGCTCCCTGTCGATCTACTACAACCTTCTTTAAATGTTTTATTTGTTTTCCCTTCAAAACGAAAGAAATAAAAAAGTTCCTTAAGTAAGTTCTTGTTTTTTTTTGCCTTATCAATGGCTCCAGGAAAACTTTTTAAAAAATCAAACCCATGGCGGAGCCATAGATTGATATATTTCAAACTTGTTTTTATTTATAAAAGAAACAAAAAAACAAAACTTCGACTGAATAATTTTAATTTTTTACTTTAACGACTCAATATCATACACGAAAGATAAAACAAAAAAAAAAAAAAAAACCAAACAAATCGAATTAAATATTAAAATCCAAACATAAAATGAGACAATTTATAAGAAGAAAAAATAATGACAATCTTAACTTCCTTTCTACAAAGAGCATAATTTTGTAATAACGGAAGATTGAAGAAAAATGTCACTTTCACACAAAGTAAGAAGGAAAGAAAGCAATTAATAAGAAAACAGTTGGATTTGTTAGCAATCACAATGGAAGACTTTGGTTGTTTGAGTATTTTAAATTATTTCCCTCAAATTCTTAAGGTTTTCAATTGCAAATTCTTAGAGTTAACAGGCCATATAAAATAATAGTTTACACTCTTTTATAATTGTCAACGAATATCTTCGATTTTCACTTGCATAAGTTTCTTTAACATTTTTAACATTTTCCCCTGACTTTCTGAATTATTCCTTTTTCGAACTCTTAACGACTATTGTGTGAAAGTGTATTAAAGCTCACTACTATCTGCCTTGTTTCGCCTGACTATGATAATTTTTGATTTAAATTTGTTTGCTATTTAAAAACATATTATATTGTTATAATTCAGACGACTCCCTTGTACTCCTTAACCTATATCTATAAACTAAATCCCCCAAATATCAATCAAAAGTTACCACGTTTCTCTGTTGCCCCTCCGGGCCTGATCATAAATTATAATAAACGAAATTTTAGTCTTATCATATGTACTGCATACTTATTCTCTGTATTTAAATTATTACAAATTATTACACATGAAAAAATACATATAACTATACACATATTTATATATATAAGAAAGCATATTTAAATTAAAATGGTAACAATAATTAAGATCACAACAAAACCATAATACAAAAAACAAAAAGATTAAAAAATGGAAGAAACAAAAAGCAAACAAGAGAAAAATCTAGATTTTTTCGGTATTTAATTATGTATATATTGTTATATACGCTAAAAAGTAAACAGGAATAATAATTATATGCTATGTAAAAACAGCAGGAAATTTAAAAAAGAAAAATGCATAAAAAATATATGAAAAATAAAAAAGTACTAAATTTGTAGTACACGAAAAAAACCCTATAACATAAAAACGGAACATGGATTGCATTTTTATTTTAATACGAACTTGGTCTTTTAAATTTTACGATGTTTATACGTTTCCAGAATATTTTTTAAAATTTGTATTGTTTTTACAGCGACTTGAGTATTATATCGTGTAAATCCACGTGCGATGGTTTACTACGACTTTCGCCGTAGATTAACGTGCCAATAAACTTGGCTAATCACTTGCTAATGAAAGGTGAATATTGACCTCAAGGTCAATTCTGAACAGATCTGAAACTGTTTAGGGTGAATTGCAATTTAGGGAGCGATTATTGGAGTAAGATCAGAGAAGAAGTCTTCATATGAAAAGGGCCTTCTCTACGAAAAGTGTCTTCCCAACACACGTGGAATTTGAAAAACAACAAATGTTTGCACTCTGATTTGTAGACTAGACTTTAAATGTTATATTTGTTTATTTGTAATTCATTATGTAATACAATAGCTATCGCGATATCAATCTTTTATCCATTGCTTATAAGGTCCTGTCGACTGTGATATGTGAAAGACTTCTAATCTGTGAAAGATTCTGACCTGATTGAACCTTATCAGTGTAGCTTTAGTCCTGGTAAATCAACAACTGACCAGATATTCACACTACGATAAATTCTGGAAAAGACCCAAAAAAAAAACAAAACGACACGTACCATCTTTTCGCCGATTATAAAGCTGCTTTCGATAGGCCGATACGGCAAAAACTGTATGGGGCCATGTTCGAGTTTGGAATTCCTAGGAAGGCTGAATGACACGAAGTCTTCAGTAAAGTTAGGCAAAGATCTTAGCGAACCTTTTTACACCAAACGAGGAATTAGGGACGGCGACAGTCTATCGTGCGACCTCTTTAACATACTGTTGGATATGATTATGAGGAAAGCTGCAGTTAACACGACTGATACCATCTTTAATAAAAGCTATATGTTGCTCGCATATTCAGATGACATAGACATTATTGGCAGAAAACTGCGAGGTGTTAGTGCAGCCTTCTCAAGCGCCGAAAATGGGTCTGGTGGCAAACGAGGACAAAACAAAGCTATTAGTTTCAACGAACAAAGAGTACTCGTTTGCGACGTTGTGTGAACGTTGACAACTATAACTTTGAAGTGGTGGAGGAACTCATCAACCTGGGTTCCGCTGTAAACAAAACAAATGATGTCAGCATGGAGATAAAGAGGAGAGTATTGCTTGCTAACACATGTTACTATGGCTAAGCAAGCGATTCAATGATAAGGACCTCCCCCGACAAACAAAAATCCGACTGTACCAAACGTTGGTTCTACCTGTCTTGTTACATGGCACAGAATTGTGGGTTATGACGCAAGCGGATAAATCAGCACTTGCAGTTTTCGAGAGAAAAATACTTCGGAAAATATATGGGCACATCATCGTTAACGGAAAATATCGACGTCGCATGAACAATGAGCTGTATAAGCTATATGCCGACATCGGCGTGGTCAAACGCATTAATATACAGCGATTGTGTTGGCTGGGTCATATTGTGCGGATGGACACAAATACTCAGCACGGAAATTTTCCGACAACGAACTTGATGAACGGTGCAGAAGAGGGCGACCAAAACTCCGTTGGAAAGAAACTTGGTGTGACGAATTGGAGGAGAAGCGCAGGAGATCGAAGCGCTTCGAGGATGTCTGTTCTAGTCGCCACCGAAGAAGAAGAAAAATACAGATGCTTTCTTTGCCGACACAATATATTACATATTCCAAAATATCCTCAACAGATTCGTTATTCATGATAATTATATATAAATCTAATATTAATATATACAGGGTGGGCCATAAGGGTGTTGGCGGTTTAAATATTCAATTTCTCGGTAACGCGCGGCGCGGGGTGGCGGGGGGATATGTTGTTCGCTGCACCGATTCCTGGAAATTTAGTCGCCATGGAGCCGTACACGGGAGTGCAGCGTGCATTTTGTGTCCGAGCGTATTACGAAAACAATAAATCAGTGATTACTGCACGACGTTTGTATCGGCATGAACACGGTTTACACGATTTAAGTGAAGTTCTAAGCGCCAATGTGATACGCAAATGGATCAGAATGTTCGAAACAACCGGCTCAACAGCACCAATTACGGTTCGTGGTCGCCCAGTTCAAGATCAGCCGACATTGTGAAGCGTGTTCGTGTTTCAGTTAAAGACGTTTAGAGCGAACAATTATTGCAACATGCTAGTAGAATTTTTGGTGCCAGCTTTGCAAGAACTTCAAGGCAATACCTCGAGGATGTGGTTTCAACAGGATGGGGCCACATGTCATACGGCTAGGGTATCCATAGAGCTGCTGAAAAATGTTTTTCCTGGAAAACTCATTTCGAAAAGGGGTAATATTGAATGGCCCCCACGTAGCCCCGATCTCTCTCCATGCGATTATTTTCTATGGGGCTACCTCAAATCGGTAGTCTACGAGAATAATCCGACCAATGTAGAGCAGTTGAAGAGGAACATTATTCAGGAAAGTAACAAAATACCGAGAACAACTTTTCAACGAGTTTTCCAAAATTTGCGACTTCGGTTCCAAGAGTGTCAAGCAGCCGAGGGAAGCCATTTGGACAACATTATTTTTAAGTCTTAAAAATTCCCATGCTTCTACTTTTTAAAAATACAAATATATTTTTTTTTATGTTTCGTAGTTTTTTTTTTAATTGAATATTTAAACCGCCAACACCCTTATGGCCCACCCTGTATATACAATATTATAATAACAAGAACTTATTATTGATATTATTATATTCTTATGCACAAATATTTTTTGGTATTGAGAGTACCTTCAGCTACTTCGTACTAATTTTAAAGACATTGAAAGCATTTCATAAATTGTAATGAATGAGCATTTTGAAATATTTTTTTGAGACATCTCTCTCTTCATGTATACATTTTCAGTGTTTCGTACTCGTACAGTGCTCTGATTTCTGGAGAAATCAAAGTATATTTGTAAATATAAGTTATTATGTTCATTATTCGTAGAAAACTGAATACTACAGTTCAATTGGAGTTTTCAAAAATAACTAGAAGTAATTTCAAATAAATGTCACTTTCATCAACTTTAACCTAGTGTACAAAAGTTGAAGTATTGTATTGTATCTAAGACGTAAGAGATTAAATTGTTTCTTTTCTTAGCGTATTATCCGGGCGTTATTGGGGTCAATAGATTACATCCAAAGAAAATGATTAATAAACAAAGCGAGTTAATAAACAGTAAGTTTTTTCAAAGTCACAAATAATTGACTATAACTGTGAGTATTTAGTAGAAAGTAGAGTGACTTTAACGAGAGTTATTTTCGAATTATTTCAGAACGATCATGTAATAAAAGTAGTACTGGTACCCGTAGCTTATAGAGAAATTTGCTAGAATGCAAACAGCTATAGACTCTTCTCGATAGTCAGGTCTTTAAGAAAGACTACGCTACTATTTATAAATGGCCCACTCGGCAACGTATTTTAGGGATGTTTCAGCTGTCATCAGCTGAAGACCTTCTTTGACTACTTCCCATCCATGTATGTATATTTTTGCTGGGCAATCATTGCAAGTCTTTTTATTGTTATTTATTATTGTTTAACTTCACTTTTTATATTGCTTAAGATAAAATTAGTAAATTCTGTTTATTTTATGACAAATTAATCGCATTTTTTCTGTTTTTAGAAAGCAGGTAAGACATATTAAATACAGTATAATTTAATAACCGGACAGTTATTATGACAAATTGTTTTATTTTATGACAAATTAATCGCATTTTTTCTGTTTTTAGAAAGCAGGTAAGACATATTTAATACAGTATAATTTAATTACCGGATAATCATGCGTTCAACATTTAGACTTTTTTAATACACACACAGCTTTTGCAAAAAAGAAAAATACTAATATTTCTTTTCAACAAAAGCCCATATTACACTGATCACTATATCAAAAGAGTACACAAAAAAATCTTGTTAGCAAAAATTTGAAGTATGGCATTGTAAAGGCAGAAATTAATAATCAGACATGTGAATTCACGGTAAAATTCCATATAAAAAATGGTCGTGGAATTTGAAGGTAAATTGGCCCAACGGACTATTGTTTTTTCACGAAGAAATTTTTCTTAAGTGGCAACGCCAACCTCTTTTTTTACTTATTTCCAACATTGAAGTCGGAGGAATATATATATTTACGTAGCAAATTTGTTCAATAGTACATTTATAAACTTGTCAATGAAATAAGTAATAAAGAAAGACGAAAACTTAACTATTCTACAAATATATTATCGAACATATTATGACGTAAAAACATCAGCTGTTCCGATTTCAGTCTTGGAAATTAAGAAAAGCTGGCAATGCCGTTAACTTTTCACGAGTAAACAATGTCTCTTTGAACTTTTTCCTAATGCAACGATTATAGAGTCTAGCTTTACGTAGAAACAATTTTCTGCTATGAAACAATTTTGCACGCAAAAAGCAATTTGTGAACACCGCAAATCGCATAAAGGGACTGAAGATTGTTGTTCAATATAAATATCATGACATTTTGTACTGGACTGCACAGTTTTATTCACGGACGAAAGTAAATATAACGTTTACCGTTCAGATGGACCGATATATGTTTGTAGGAAGCCGAACGATTATGCAATAAACCACGGTGCTGGAAGTGTGATGGTTTGGAGTTGAACGTCACCTGCGGGTGCTGGTCAGCTAGTTTTTATTCTAAAGAAAAATTTGGCAGCCGGCATTGACAAATTGGAATTTTGAAAATTTTTCAATTTTGATTCAATTATATATAATATAATATATAATATAAAAATACATTTTTTTGTATAACAAACTGTTTTTTTTATAATAAAAGTTAACACAAAGTGATAGTATTATTTGAAAAATCACAAAAATGAATTTTTTTTCCAACTTTGCGCTAGACCACTTGTTTTTTCTCTCGTTGCAAGTTTTTTTTTGGTAACCAAATGCCGTTGTGTGGTATTTGGACAAATTTCTAAGAGTTATATGTAATTAAACAATCCTCATGTTGGTTACACGAACGTGCAGTCTACGTGTTTAAATATCCCTGACTGTACTGTACGTAAAAATTACACGATTTTCCAAATGTTTACAGCAAATATATATCATAATAGGGAGCCAATGTAGAGTATCGGAATATGTACATTCAAATCAATCTGAAGCAATATTACAATTTTGTGGTACATTCGAAAGAGCCATGTTTTGTTGGACTGTGTGATTATACGCCAGTCAATGAAGTTCAAATTGATGATTATGTTGTACATACTTTGAATATATGTTCAACAAATTGAACGTTGATATGTTTCCCCAACCTGAATACACTGTTGCACCACGTTTACACCCACAAAAAATTATCCGTAGAAAACATGTTGAGTACATCCTAATGATAGGAAACATCATTATCTATCACGATCGGGTAGTTCATTCTTGGTTCGTGGAACCCGATAAAAATCGCTATTTGTTTTCTCTTTTTTTTTTAATATTTTCTCCATCAACAATGAGACAGAGTACGGAAATTGGAAAGAGTTGTTGTGGTTCTTACTCAGCGAAAATGCTCTGTTCCCAATGGCCAGCAATGGCAAGCACAACAACAAAGAACATATTTTATTGCGACTCATCTATGAGATGATAACAACAAACATAGAGTAACACATTTAATAAAGACATTTATTATTGTTGTTTGTATTTGCGCCGTATGGAGAAAAAACAATGGAGACGACCACCACACCGTGTATTCATCCATTCTATCCAACATATGAATCGGTGAATTCGGGCTGAGTTAGTGTCGTGTTTGAGTTCTGAGCGTTTAGTGTGCGGTGTCTTCTGAACGAGAAGATCGCAGGGCGGTAACGGACGAAAAAACGATAAACGGAGCAAAAATAATAATAATAAAGAAAAATACTGGCCATTATACGTTGTACTTAATTGAGGAAGAATTTCTAATACGATTGGTTATAGATTTTGCAAAAATTTAACAAATCTAAGGGAAAATGTCCTCAAGTGGCCAACAAAAGGAGTTGCCACCCTTGAAAAGAGCCGCCTTGCAAGTGGTGGCCGGTGGTTCAGCAGGTTTTGTAGAAGTTTGCATCATGCAACCTCTGGATGTGGTTAAGACGCGTATGCAATTGGGTGGTGGAGCGGTAAGTATAAAATAACAAAGGGGAACAGGGAGACGTTTGATTTGATTATCACAATACTTGTGGTTATGACTTAACAGAACTTTTTTAACAACAATTTTATGGATTGTTGATATGATTTGAAATTTTAGTGGGGCAATCTATAAGTGAAGTAAAATATAATTGAAAAACATTTTTTCTTATGTGGAGTATGAATAAACTTGGGTATAATATCTACCAGAGTTTTTTTTTTAACACAGTGAATAGTATATGAACAATAAGTCAAAATATTTATATAGAAATTAATTAATTTATGACAACAAATTCGTAACCTTAACCAAGGATAGTTCAGGCTGTACTTTAAATGTACAGAATTCTAGTTTTTCTCTAAAAGAATCAATGTTATGAACTGCGAGCGATTATTTTACCTATTTCGTGTTCGTCAAAGTTTTTCTTCGCAGAATGTATTTTTTTATTACTGAATCTTACCTCTTCTTCACACAAATAATAATGATCTTATCGCTTGCACCTTTAAAAACTCACCAAAACCAAATCAATTCTAACCAAAGCAATTCTTTTCTTACATCGTGGGGAGTGTCATTTACATTTGAGCTGTTGATTATAAGTTGATCTTTAGTCAGCATGTAGATAGTGTGATTGCTTTTATGTACATAATAGGCTTCGTTGTGTCTATAATACTGACCTTAATTTGCCGAGGAGGGTGAAAAAAAAAACGTTAGTACATGCATTAGTAATGCCAAATTTTTCATACTGTTTAGAAACGTATGCAGAGACAAATAAACATAATCTACATAGATTACAGCCAGCGTTTAATGCTGTCATGCGATATCTATACTTACAGAAGCGTTATGTTCATATTACATCATTTGTTATAGAATTCCTTGGCTGTACATTCTATGATTTCATAAGATTTAGATCACTGCTTTTATTTTACAAAATATATAAACTTAAATGTCCTCGATTCCTTGCACAATTGTTTGTTTTTACACATTCCATGCATTGTAGAACATATTTAATGGATAAATCATTTCTTGTTCGAGTATCTCGCCAATACAACTTATTACCCAGCTGCACGAAGGACTTTAATCTGTTCTATTTAAATTTTCGAAAGCAACTGCTTCAATATTTTTATCTAAAAATCTAGATACATAACGTGACTTATATCTTTCTGTATTGGAAACTTAATGTGACTTATCATATCGGTATCATTTTTGTGTATTTTCTCAAATTGAATTCAATTCTACTTTTCTTCCTCTAATTGATAATTTTGATTTTTTTATGGTTAATTCTGATATTATTCATATTTAGAGGAGAGGAACATCTTGTTCAGAAGTTTTATACGCTTAAAATACGTTTAGCCATATTAGTTGTATGTATATTGTAATTTCATATCCAATTGGTCGTAAGGCTTCTAATTACAAGTTGTAAATAAATTAAATTACATTAAATTAAATTGAACTCAGCATTATAATTGTGAAACAGAAACACAAATCCCAAGATTTGGGTTCATTGCTGTTTTGTCTAAACGAGTGTTTTGATAGAACATCATAACAACAAAAAATGTACCGTTACACAAATAAAACATATTTATGGATGACCTTATAAATATGATATTTGACGTTTCTCAGTCATATTAAATTAATGGCATGCTTTCAGAGTATATTAAATCTCCACCTCAAACATTGGAGGCATTTAGTTTCCTCCAGGCTACGTAGGTGAACCAGTTCGTTCCTCTAGGTAATTTAACCTCCATGTTGTATACATTCCGTAGAGGTTGAATTACCTGCTGGAGTTCGACTAGTAGGCTCAAGCGGATATTTGATAGAATTTGATAGCATTTTTACTCAAGTCCACGCTATTTACCGTTTATTAGCCATATAAAGTCAATGGCAGCAGCCTCTATAATAATACCATTGCGTGCTTTTAGGCGTAATGTAAATCTTCCACTCAAATATTGGAGACATTTAATTTACTTGAGTCTACGGAGAGTATCTGAGCTGATTGAATTCGTTTTTCTAGGTAATTTAACCTCTGTGATATAGTCCCATAAGGACAGATGTGACAAAAAAGTTTTGACATATGCTGTTGGCTAGAAAAGAAAGAAATTCTTTCCATTTCTTTCAGCTTTTTCACGTATTCTATTTTTAAACTCATTTAACGGGATCCACAGTTAAATGACTAGATTACTAGAAGTGTTCGTCAGATGCATCGAAGTGGCCGCCGATGCGATAATGATAAGTGACTTATTTAAACCCATGATTATATGCATGATAATCGTGTGTTCTAACCGTCATTTCTCGGTCGGTCACGCACAAAGCATTTAGTAAACTTAATTCTGAGAACGAAAGCTACAAATTGGTCAATCTAGTAAAAATCGATGGTCCATAGCCTCTAAGCGGAAGCCTCGGCACTCTACCCACTTTTACACCAGCTCAAAGGGACTTTGATTCGAGACATTTCTGTACAGGTTTTCCCTGATTTATTGCAGCTTTTGGCGAATAATATATACTTATTAAGTGGAGGCAAGTTGAAAGATATATTACAATTATCTTCAACAACTTTGACGTGCTATTAACTCAAAGATAACATTTCAAAACTGCTACTGTGTTGACACGGGTTGATCAAAACACAATTCTTTTAATAACATGTGAGTGGTCCTTCCCAAATTTCCCATACATATTACAGCAATCGTGCTATAAATTAATGTGCAGGCCAGTTCGTAAATTTTTTCCCGTCTTCATCAAGTCAATACCTTGATTTTCTTTTAAAAACTTGTTCTAAAAAGTGGTAGTAATATTCAAGTGAAAATCTCTTTGTTGATAAATTCATTATGACGCATGCAACAAGCAGCTGTCTCCTTGAGGAAATCCATTCATACGTTTGTCTGCCGTACGGAAATGGTAGCAACATTTCAAAATTGCCATAACAAATTGTAGTTGTGTCATTATGATGGCTACATCTTCCGTGTGATGTCTGTTTGAGAAGAATTGTTGACGGATATACGAGTATGTATGTATGTATGATGCACATACATACATATGTATGTATTGTGCATTTATTTAACAATTTGTAATTATTATTCCATTTGTTTGCCATTTCCATTTCGTTGCAGTTAAACAAAATAATATGTTATCTTTTCATATCGCTCAACATACAAGAACACGTGGCTGTCAGTCTGCCCGTCTGGCCATCTGTTTATCTTTAGGAAAGCAATGCCACAACTTATCTTTATTGTATGGTTTAAATAAAAATACGTTAACAACCCGCATATCTCACATTTATTGGATTCTTTTTATACCCTAAAACAACAAAATTTTCGTCGAGCAAAAGTCTTCGTCACTCAACGACAACTTTACGCTTAACTTTCGAAATTCTGTTTTCGAAAGGGCGCTTCAAGGTCGAGTAAAATATGTTCCAAATATTTAATAAAAACAATTTAGCTAATATAAATTCACTCCCTGATGTATTTGAGTTGTTTCGGCAAGGCAAACATTTGTCAATACTTGGCTCTCTAGCAGTGTTACCGATTTATTATACATTTAATGCTTTTTTAAAACATTTTAGTTTGGTCACTGCATTTTTTTCTGGAGCATGACGTTAAGTGCTGTTTTACACAAGTTTTTTGGTCTTAAATTTGCTTTACCCAGAGGCAGTATTGCCAGATTTGGCGGCGTTTTTGGCAATAGAAATTTTACAATTGCGATTAGCGATTTGTTCGGCGTTACTTATGCGAAAGGAATGAAGATGTATATCATGTGATACAGCAAAAATGTAACGCCCAGAAACAAGTGTTTAAATATTAAAGAGCCATTTTACACCAAATGAGGCCTAGAGCAGAGCAACAACCTTTTGGTACCCCTCTTACAAATTGGACTATTTTCCAAAATTTAGTTTTTCCTGTCACTCCTATCTCGTAAACTAACTAACAGTAACTTAAATTTTTGCCCATTGCATTGGTTAGTTGCGCTTGGCGGAATTTGAATAAAAAATGAATAATCATTCAGCTTCTTATACCTCCCATACAAACTAATACGATTTGACCCATATGCTCATAGAATAATATCTTTTCATTAGTTGCATTAAGTTCAGTTAAATTGGGCACGCATTCAGTGCTTGTCAAAATGTGTTCTCAGAGTGGAAAACGATACCCGTTGGTATGATTATTTCAATATTTCCCATACAAATTGAATGGTTTTTCGAAATTCAATCTTTGCTCTATAATTTCTAATTAGTAAAATACAGTAGTCTAAATTTTTGTCCACTATATTGATTTACAATTCTCCGTAAAACTTGAAAAAAACCTCACACCTCTAATAGAACCTTCCATACAGTTAATTCTACAGTTTAACTCATATCTGACAATTTCGGCACACATCATGGGTTTGATAAATTCAAATCTGGGAATGAAAATCTCTATGTCCTAACTAGTACTTCCACACAAGTTGATCAATTTGTGAAATTTAAATTTTCCGCTATCCCTAACCCGTTAATTGAGGTAGTTTTATTTTTTGTCAGTTTTTGTTGTTGTATTATAATGCTTAGTAAAATTTAAATAATCGAGCAGATAACCAAACCCTCTCTGGTAGCTCCCATATAAATTACCTAATTTAATCCCAATAGAAGTGTCCCACAAGAAGTGTTACCAAGTTCACGCTGCTGCAGCAACCAAACGGCTAAATGTAGCGCGCTCATTTTTTGGCAAGCGACGGTCTGTTATGTTGTTTACAAGCCTACGGAATCATACCGTTTAACGTCGCAGGTTAAAATGCCATTGCAGTTATGGAATTCAAAAATAACAGTAATATTTCTTTGGTTGGAAAATTGTTACCACCTTATTTTAATGAGCTACGACAGCTAAGTATGTGTGGATAAAATGTTTGGGTATCAGACCACTGCACGTTACAATGATGCTGTTTGAATCAAAAAACGTCATAGACAGCAACATTGCCAGAAATGGTTAGCAAGGTGAAGGCCTGAATTCAATAAAGTTCACTACATATCACAGTTCGATTGGTGAAAGATTTCAATGTGTCTGCTCGTACCATGGGCGTCATATTAAAAAATGAACTATAAAATACAAAAATACAAAAAATTCGAGATTTGACGTTTGCACAAAAGATAGTGCGTCTAATAAAAGCAAATGTGTTAAAACATTTGCACTTTAACGGCGAGCTTGGAAATTGTACGGCTCAGCAAAATGTAAACAAACAGAACGATTGCATATTGTTAGGGTGCAAATCAAGATTATTTAAATCAAAGAATAGCTCAGGTAAATCAAGCAACTGCAATAGTGATTTTGGCCACGGTAGCTGTCACAGGATGTTCGTTGCTTGTTTTCATTGAACTGGACGTAAAATAAATCAACAAATTTACTGTAGAAAGATTATAAACAATGGTTTGTTGGCTGGGGTACGTATGTAAATAACTCCGTAGAATCCATTGGACAATTCAACTATACTCGGCTAAAAGCTCGTGAAACCCTACGTTTTTTACAAGTAAAAGTTCCCAGTTTCATTTCATCACCACAATGGCCACCATATTCGCCGGACTGAAAACCAATGGAGTTCTCCATATGGTCCATTCTGGAGGATAAAGTATCAACTACGAAAATCCGAAATATTATTAAGCTACATTCGTGCAGCATGCGAAGCTTTGTTGAACAAACTCGACGATATTATCCATGCTAAAGGTGGCTAAATTGAAAGATAAGGTTTTTTTCTTAAAATTTGAAATGTTTTTGCGATATACTATTTTTTACATATTTAAGTCTTTAAATACTAAAAAAAAAAAATAATTGTCAAAATTACTTAATTTTTAATTGGTAACGTTTCGAGCGCCGACCGCTGTACATTCCTAGGTTCATATTTTTCATTCGTAGCTTAACACGCAATAGTAAACTTATTGCAGGAATGAAAATGAATTGCATTGCCGCGCCACTTAGGATACTACATATGTCACACTTACCGACTTAGCAAAAATCAGTGGTCCTGCTATGATTTCTAAACGAAAGATTTCAGAAAGTTAAAATTTGGCTTCTTTTGTTGTATGTTGAATTCAGATTTTTATTTATTTTTTGATAAAAATTTAGCAATTTAATACAACTCTACACTTATAAGGGAGGCGGACATCGTCTAACTACTATTTCTGTACCGGTTTGAGTACGAGTACTTGGCGATATTTTCTGCCAGTATGATAAGGTTGCAGCAAAAAATTACCGACGTACTCTTTATAGATATGATTCTCTGTCACACCGGAATTGAGTTGGTGTGAATTTAGCTTAATTAGTAGACCAATGTTATCTGACAGTAAAATTAAATGCATTATTAGAATCACGCGGATAGCTGCGCTAAATGATTTGAAAAATAAAAAAAAATGACAAATGGTAATTGGTAAACGATGCCAAAAGACCAAATCAGTAAAGGGAATAATAACGGCAAAACAAAATAAATGGACATTGAAACCAAATACATCTCGAAGTCAAAAATTGCATCTGCAATGAAGCAGTTAATTATAGACAATTGTCATAAAACAGAATGGGAACCACAAATCTGCACCGAAAAAATTATACAATTGATATGAACTAAAATTTCAACTACATCATAGATGATATACTTCTGACTAATGAGTAGTTAATGTGAATTAGTTAAATTACACAATTTAACTAAGAGCATAATTAAGATTAAGAATGACAGTTGATGTAAAACAACTATTTAGTAGAAATTAACAATCAATCCTTTCTGTTTTGAATTCACGTTGAAAGTTATTACCAGATATTGGTGTTGAAGAAAGTAGAAAGTAATGCTTTAACACTTATATTTATCGAATAAATAAATAAATACGAGTACAATACGTCTTCACGTTCTGCAGCATTAGGTCATCATCCTAAGTCAAATATAGTGCGTACTTTGTACAGAAGCGATTTTGTATATCTGAAAATAAAATTAACAGTTATCTTATTTTCCATATCAAAAGAGAATTCCAAAATGTCTGGAAAAGTATTTTCGCTTAGACAATAATCTTGGAAAACAATTTTGCCAAAGAAAATAAATTCCTACACAAAAAGAGTCTTCTAAGAGACTCCTATATCGAAAATGCCTTCCAAAGCACTTTTGTAAGTTTAAGGAGAGTACTATGGAGAATATTTCTTATGCAGAAAAGTGTCATGCAAGATACTTTTCGTATAGAAAAAAGTTGGGTTAGGATAGGTTAGGTTATGTCAGTGTGACAGCCTGAATAGACAGCCTCACTTAGACTTTGTAGTCCATTGTGATACCACGAAAACTAGAGATAAGGATGTCCTTAGTTTCCCCCGTTGAACCATCCTGAGTGCCTCAAGAAGCTCTTAACAATATCTATATCGTCCAGATCTCCCAGGTTCCTAAAGAAATAAGAGCCCAATGTTGATTACGGAGAGCACTATTTGTATAGAAAAGTGTTATGAAACGCTCTTTTCGTATAGAAAAGGATTAAGGAAGGTACTTTTCACATAGAAAAGTGGCACAAAAGGCACTTTTCGTATAGCAAATAGTAATGAAAGATGCTTTTCATATAGAAAAGTACAATGGAAGACACATTCATATAAAAAAATACCACGATAGATAATGTTTATATAGAAAAATGTCTTGAAAAACATGTTTCATATAAAAAGCAAAGAAATTTTTCTCATGTAAAACTTTCATATAGAAAAATGTCACAAAAGACACTTCATATTAAATTCGGCATAGAAGACGTTTTTCATGTAAAAAAAAAACAATACAGAAACGTGTTACGGAAGATGTTTTTCATGAAGAAAAATATCAAAGGGAATATTTTTTAAGAAGAAAAGTGTGATGGGGGGAAATTTCTAATTGAGAAATTTATAGTGGAAGATACTTTTCACGACAAAAAGTGCATGGATGACAGTGTCATTGAAGGCAGTTATCATATAGATATGTGTATTAGGACACTTCTTCGTATGACAAGAGGTTATCAAAGCACTATTTCATGGGAAAAGGCATATTTTCCTTTTGCAATTTATCTTTGCTTAATCTATTAAACTCACTTTAAGTTCATTATTCACGGTCGTCGGATTTGCTATGGTATTGGGCAACAATTGCCCACCGCTTTGATGATTAAACATTTAAATAGTTTATATAAAGATAATATTAATAGTATGCATGCAAAAGGACTAAAATTACTGAAAATTTAAATTTTTGTTTTTAATTAGTCAAATTATTTTAACCATTATCAATATAGAACTTTATAAAGTATAAATCGATATTACAAACAATATTTGTCAGGATCTAGTAAAAATAACTATATTTATATATTATAACTAAATTGACATAACTTCATATTTGACAATATTTGCAGCATTTTGACAATACTCAACGATGCATTTGGTGATGAAGCTTCAGATAAATCTGATAACACTGTGCTAGTAATTCAATGAAAGTTGGATATACCTATAATATTCAAAAAAGTCGAAAAATCAGCTGTAAATATTAATGAAAATGTGTGTGTATTGTTCTGATTATTTCATTTCATTTCATTTATTTAGTCTATGGATATTTAAGTTTCCTTACAGACTAGCAATAGTACATTAATAAATACGATTTAAATACTTAAACTGAATAAAATGTTTTTGAAGTTATCTCGAGATAGAGTATAATCAATTGAATTACATATCGATTGATTAGTTTTTTTCAACAAATTTAAAGAAAAGAAATCCAAACTACTCACAAAAACGTCGGGGTAATATTGCCTAAAATTATAGTGTGATCTTATTAAGCGCTTTAATTTACTTAATAGCGTAAATGAAACTGATGATTCAATGACAATTGGAATAACACTATTAATATTTATTAAAATATTTTATTATTTCCATCGTTAGGAATAAGAGGGCATCATCGGAAAATAAAACAACCAATTATATATTATGTGTCAAAAGTCTCTTCAGAGATACTTTTCTACATAGCTTTTTTCAATTTTTTTTGAAGATTTTTTTTTTTTGGTCAGGAAAAAGTCAGTAGGAAGAACTTTATTTTCACAGAAATGTGTCTTGGAGGAAAATGTTTTCGCTAAAGAAACAAAAATTCTACACAAAAAAGATTTTTACATGCAATATGTCTTTCTTTTCTCTCTTGTAAGACACATTTTGCGCGCCCATTTTTCTTGATAATAAAAACACATTCATATAAAGAAGAACGCGTCTTCCAAGCTTTCATACAGTGAAATGCATTGGAAATTGAATTTTATTTTGTCGCTGAAGATGTTCCTCATACGGAGAAGTAGAAGAAGACGCTCTGCATATGGAGACGTATCACAAATCAGTTTTTCATATAGAAAAGTATTAGAAAAGACACTTCTTCTCATCTGAAATAGTATTATGGAATACATTGTACACGAAGAAAGTTGCATTAGAAGATATTCTTAATGAAGGAAAATGGCTTAAAAGGGAGTAAATTAAGCAGTTTGTGCAGAATTTACTGATTTCGTTCATCAAACAACCTTCAAAAGTTATTATTTTTGAAGATAATTGGCGAATTGCTTATGACGCGCATCTCAAATTACAGATGCCACATCCTTACCGGCCAACAGTTCCGTGTTTTTTTTTTTTTTTTTTTTGGAGGCTTTGGACGTTATTTATTAGGTCTTTTTCACTTACGGGACTGTCTATGCGGTTGTAGGGCTTAGCGATGGGTCTACGCTTCATATATTATCGTATAACGTATGAAAAATCGATTTTAGTACAACACATTGATATATTTGTTCCACTGTTAATAAATGGGAGAGCATTTGTATATCCAAATTTTCATGTAAAACAGCAAACGCATTTCACATAAGAAATTGTCGTCACAAACCCTTTATGTTATCTGTTGTCTAAATGCTCAAACAAAATGTGGAAAATATTGACAAATACTATGTTATTTTTTGTTTAAGAAACCGAACAAAATTATATATTTTTGCGTTTTTCACACTTTTTAGATTTAGCATATTTTTTGTCGACCTTTGGCAACTCTACTGTCTCAATGTGAATCCATATGAAGGTTCTTGACTTGATCAAGAGAGCGGTCGTGGTGGGGGAATCTTTCTCACAGTTGTGATCATTTGCTTATGTTCTCTGTTAGTATGCCGGCAAATCGTGCAACACCACTACCAACAACAGCAACAACGACCACTGCCAACGTGAACAAGTTTACGAACATGTTGTGAAAAGTATGTCAAATTTTATGAATTGAAAAACCACACATGTGTTTATATATTTGTTAATAAAAAATTTATGTGTATGCACTTCTAGATTGGAATTGCGATTGGGTTTTCCAGTCAATGTGTTAGTTTAACGAGTCTGGAATGCACTACTAAAGGCATTATACATTTGTCATGCGACATTTGTGTTCAATACGTCTCATTTTCCTTTAAATAAGGTGTGTTTTTAGCTGTTTTCTTGTTTGTTTTGTTTTCGGCAACGCTTTGTCTTTGGAAAATGAAGTGGCTGCATGGTATATAAACCGGATTTCTGATCTCGGATTCGGGTTCGAACCTTGCCATTTTTGTATTATTAATAGTCGTCAAGGTATCTTCGAGCGAAACTTGACGATTATGCCATTTAGAATTCTTTAATGATGTGACACCCACGGCTGTTGGCTAGAATTCCAAGCCGACCATGAAAATTTGGTGGTCTCGCCTCCGCTGACCTAATTTGCGCCCAGCCGTCGATTTTATAAACTGAAACTGGTTACAAATATCCGACTATATGGAAATCGGCGGTTTTTTACTTGCTTACATTATAGAAAAGTGTCGTCGTAGGAATTTTTCATAGACACTCTGCAAATAGAAAATTATCTTGAAAAACATTAATTTTGGATATTATTATTATTAGTAAACAGTAGTTTGAAAACAAATATTTTGGTGAAAAGTGGCAACCTTATAAAACATATGTTTTAAGTTTCAAGGCGCCACGTTGTTTAGTATTTGAATTTCAGCCATCGAAAATAAACGATCTCAGTAAATTTGTAAACATGGGAAAAATTGGTCACCGTTATGTAATTCAATATTTCCATTTGAAAGGTCTCAGTCCAACCAATATTAAAGCCGAGCTAAATTCTACTCTGTGGGAGTCTGTTCCTTCGTTTACGATTGTAAAATATTGGATAGCAGAATTTAAACGAGGCCGTACGCATTGCCAAGACGAGCACCGTCACGTTTAACCGCCAGACACGGTTAAGAAAATCTACAAAATGGTACTGAATGATCGTCGGCTGAAGGTGCGTGAGTTAGCTGAAGTCATAGGCATTTCAAAAAGTGGTGTACATCGTATATTGATCGAAGATTTGAAAATGAGAAAGAAACTCATTCAGAGTTTGTCAAAGTAGGATCTCAGAATGGAAACGGAGCAAATTGCTACATCCATTCTGGTACTTCCCACACAAATTGTCTGATTTTTCGAAATTCAATCAATTCTCTGAAAATTTGTTGGCTATAGCAGTCTATATTTTCGTCCATTACATTGTTTTGCCATTCTCTACGATATCGAATTAAAACCGATAAAGTAACCACGTTCCTTCTGGCACCTGCCATACAAATGACCAACTTAGTCCATACTCGTATATTGTTACATCTATGTCTTCCAATTGATTGCATCCAATTTGAACAAATTTGCAATATATTATGCGTTCGGTGATCTAAGCTCTGAGAACGAAAACGGGCGATATTGCCCCGACCATTCTGATATCTCCCATGCACTTGAGTAATTTTATCGAAATTTGATTTTCCACTGTAATCCACGATTCATATCCTGAAGTTACTTAAACCCTCATCAATTACGTTGCGTAATAATGCTGAGCAAAATATGAAAAATAGATGGTATCTTACGTATAAATTACCTTATCTAACTTTTATATTCCTAGATTCGTATTGTTGATTCAATTGCACTACGATATATTCACTATAATTGAGCTCGCGTTAGGTTTTTAGTACGGCGAATGAAAATAGATTGCACTGTCACATCCTTTAGGGTACCAATCATGCAAATTGACCCATTTAGCATAGATCGGTGTTCCTTCTACATTTCCCAAATGAAGGACTTCACAAAATTACAACCTTGCTTTTTTCATTGTGCTTTAAAATACCCGAATTTTTTGCAGCAACAAAAAAAAAACGTTGAGTGAAGGTATATACGAATATAAGTCAATTTACCTGACTGAAATTTCTGTATTGATTGTTAATTTACAATCTAGAACGTGTTTTCGTAGATGCTTTGCATATATGAACTTTTCACATTGAAAGTGTCTTCATAGGTACTTTTTAAGAAAATTGGCTTTGTGGACAGTTTTTCATATGGAAATGTGTCTTCATATAAACTTTTCATATAGGAATGTCACCCTTTTAATAGGTAAATATGTCTTCGGCCATTCCTTAGGTTCGAAAAATAACGTAATCAAACTTCCAAATATTATACGAGTAAACCTCAAATCGATTTGGAATTTTATATTTTTCAACTCTGGCTCCAAATATCAGATTTAAATTATTTATTTTATAGAGCACACATCATTTTTATTTACTAATGAAACAAAAACCAATCGTTAACCGCTAAATCAATATATAGGGTTATCCATTTTTCGTTTTCAAGTAAAGTTAAATAAAACACACATAAAGCTGTGATTTCGATGAAACTTTTATTTCATTATAATGATTTGACATTGCCATTATATACTACATACAATGTCATTTAAATAACCGCCTCTGGGTTGGCTGAATTTGTCACCGAGCGAAAAATGAGCTTCATCGCTGAAGAACATTTTGTTCGACTAAAAGTCCACGTTTGAATCACCACTTTTGCAGTAAGTCTTAATTATTTTTGAGCATTCTTCGGTCATTAAACGATCCATATTCGTAAGTGGCAAATCTTTCACTAAATAAACAATATTTCAGATGACAAGTATTTAACAGCTGATAGCCTTGCCAGACCGGCGGTTTTGAAATTATTAAATGGATACTTTTATATCTGTGCTTACGAATTAGGTGTGATTAGGACAAAGTCGGGGTTATTCTTTATTATTATTGTATTTATTCTGATACATACTTACGTCCTATTTCCATTTCAAAATTCGTTGTACTTCACAAGTTATGTCAATCTTTGAAAACAGCGATATTTGGCAAATAACGTAATATCTCTAATTATTAATAGTAGTAAGAATATATTTATGGTTATTGTTATTTATGTCCTTAAGACACATATTGCACATATTAATATCTAAAACCGGACAAATTATAGTTAAGTCGTTTTTCCTGGTAAGCACCGATATATTTAGAGCACTTCTATGATTTGCAGCCTCGCTTGAGATGTCAAAAATGGCCCCCGTAACATATAACGATGTAAATAAACACGTTGTAGATATAAAATGCCAATGCAATTTTTTCATGATAATATTGTATTAAGTAATGTTTCATATATTGGTATAACCATCGTGAGCTAATTTAACTATTTATCTAAACTTGTTTTGCTCTTCGCATGTGAAATCTATTGCCTATCCCAATTATTAAAGTCAAGCTTTGACTCCATATATCATTTGGAACAAATTTTTGGAAACAAAATGTCATTTACAATGTAAGGAAACATTTTATAAAAATAGCAGCGAGTCACATCACCAATTAAATAAACATACCTGTTGAAACCGCTCGAATATCGTGTGGCCCCCAAATTCCAATGAAAATAGTTACTGTTACAATGACAGCGATTCCAAAGTGACTTAATTGCAGCGGAGTTTAAAGTTGTTACCGCTTAAGGGCACGACTATTTGTTTCGTTGGGATCTCATGGGCTTGAGCCTTGTTTAGTTCTGCAACTTTATGTAGTTAGCCTGATAATAATATTTGCAGATTTATATGTTTTGACAACTATTTGCCGTCGATTTTGATTTTTTTAATTAAGAAATTTAATATATCGTAAAAGAAAAATATATTATTGCTTGATGCAGCCACCTTAAGGGCCTGACGAGCGTCACCTGGTGATATTTTATCCCTTTCTTGTCGAAGATCAATCTTTAAGGCATTGGGCGTCTTGTATTTTCTAGTTATTACTTTTCAAGTTCTTACTTTAAGTCCGGGGAAAAATGAATTTAGTAACTTTTTCTTATAAAAAAACGTTGCGGTCGGCCTTTTGTGCAGATGTTAAAACTTAAATCTTTGTAGGGATTCAGTCGTAGTTAATTTTTTAATATTAAATTAACAATGGCTGGCTGCTCTTTTCCGGCCAAATACAAACCTTTTTAACTGGGATGTAAAACGATATGCTTCATTGCAAACAACATAACAGATTGAGGCTTATCAAAAAAGGAGCGCACTGTCATTAACCTTTTGCTTGCTACAGCATCATGAAATTGGTAGCAATTCGAGGGCCATCTCTGCAAAAACAGTTGATATAAGCAACTGATTCGAAACGTTAAGCGCCTTTTTACACCTTTATCCGACAGAATGAATAATGAATGTTGTGTATTTTTAAACGGGGTTTACCGGCTACGCTAAAATTGTTGTGTATTTTCGTAGGACTCTACTGAATCACGGTGTTGTGTGACTACAGCAGGACTCTACGATGTCCGTTCGTATTATGTTGTGTGTCCCTAGGTGGGTTTATGACGCGTATCACCTCTGCGTATTTTCATAAAGCCGCGGGCTAGCGCACTTGATCCAATACTCAAGAGTACTTATGGTAGTGTACCTGGAACAAAAAAAGAAAAAAAAAACAAGAAAACAACTCATATACATACCTTCAGGGGAAGGAATCAAGCATTTCTCTTTCCTCTGATGCATTCACTGACTCCACCACCTGGTGTGTCACCTTTATTTATATAAAAACCTTAACCTACCCTAAACTCTATTTGGCTATGCCATGTGCGACCGAAACCCGTAAAGCAATTCTTGCTGATCAAGCGGAAGCTCAATCAGCAAAAATTTAATGTGATTGTGCATTTACAATTCAATCACCCAGACTTGCTTTCATTAACACTAAGCACAAAAATCTAGGTAAATGAAAAAGTGAACTCACAATTCCAAGTTAATCAGTATAAGCACAACTAGAACAATAAGCAACTCGAGTTGTACTTATTGCTAATTGCTATGGGTCAACGAACACCAATGGTGTCACCAATATTTATTATTACATACATAATACAACATTTATTATTATATACAAAACATTTATTATTATAAACGAAAAGCACGATCTACGATGTGAGTTAGAATTATAACTTACAATATCCCTTTCCCCTTGTTGGGAACGATCTCTATCGTTCCATCCATACTGCCTCCGATTTCCATCAGCTTATCAAATGCTGTCATCCATAAGATTTCCTTGTAGGGCAAGTGTATTCAGATTTCATCCACAGTCCTCCATATCCTTTCCAAACAAGTAGTGAGTGGCCAAATTACTACGTTCTGTTACATTGCCCATGATGAGTGTTGAGTGTTGTTGATAATGTCAAAATTCATAATAAAAACTGAGTAGGAGCATCATCGGCTTGCTCTATGTGATCAACATAGTTATGCAAGATATAAGGGATTCTTGATTGTAAACCAGAGGTGGCTGTGATGGTGGCGGTGATGTACGCAATTACCATGGAGATTGCCCATCTTGCCGAATGATAGCCTGGCGGTTAGAGGGCCGTTTAGTGCTTTTAATGTTTCCTCCAGTTGGTTGGTTCAAATCCAATCCAAGTCCGTTACCATGCTGCGGAAAACTGGTGGCCGCCATAATTTCACAGCCACTTGGATTGCTCCAGATTCCGTATATGTGGTCATTGATGACGTTACGGCTTTATGTAATTGCCGTAACTAAAAAAAATCGTCATCATGTTGATCCAATGCCATCTTCAACTTTACGGATGTTTCTTCGTAATCTGTACTTGTCCCGCATCTTCTCCACCATCATCTGACTATCGATTCTGGATTTTGTCTTCTCCAAGCGGTGTATTTTGCTATTCTGCATGCATCGGACGTCAACCATCTGCACCTTTTTTTGTTTTCTCTCACAGGTGCCCTATTCTCTGTTGATCCCGCGTAGCTTTTACTTGATTCAGGACGTCTTTGAAATATCGTTGGCTTCGCTTGGTGGTTCAGTAGTCCTTTGAATTTGTAGGGGTTTGTTTCCGTTTACCTTTATATATATACCTTATATCTCTAAATGGGGATATTCAGTAACCAAGCAAAGGTTATGTCCATTTATTCGAATATTTCAATTCAAATGGAAGCGTGTTTGTAAACTAAAATCTATTGATGCGAACTTATAAAGACATGTAATTTTTTTTTTTGGTTAAAATTAATTAATTTAATTCATTTTAGGAATTATTTCATTATGATATAAACTTCAAAGCTTATGGGCTTATTTCATTTCAAGTTTGAAGATTATTCCATACATTTAGGCGTTGTTTCATTTTTTTTATCTTGTGATTTAATTTATTGATTTCGGCGTCATTTCATTGCAAATAATTTCATTTATGCTTCGGGTGTTATTTCCTTTGGGGGCCATTTCCTTCCGCCTAAAAACATAGTACCGACCTTATATCAATAAAACGTAGTGATAAGAACTCATGTAATGGTTCAGAAGATGAGGAAAAATCCTATCTGACAGATTTATCCATTACATTAGTAACATCCACATAAGTGTGTATGAACGTATCCTATGATACCCAGCAAAAAAAGTGGAAGTACACCAAAAGGGAAGTCATGTACCGATTCTATCGTATATTTCCAGCAGAAGTTCATCCAGATTGGTTCCAATAATTTAAATATATATAACTTCAAGGTAGTAATAACAACGCTATGGAAAAATAATGATTTGAAGTAATGAAATATTTCGATATTTTTCTTCCCCTTGGAAAGTTGTTAGTAGTACAAAATTTTTGCGGCATGAATTTTCAATATAACGTTATTAAGTTAAAAAGCTATATATTGACAACCAATACATAGATATTCAATTTCTTTAAATTTATTATAATTTAATGTATTATATTAACTAGTTAGACATGTGTTGGTAAAATATTACGTTCAATCTACTTTTCAAACATTAATTTTCACTGTATAATCGTATAAATCTGAAAAATAAACTATTTTTAAAAAAAAGTGTCCGAAAATGGACTAGGACTACATGACCCTGTTGCATAAATAGTACTGCATGCAATAGTACTTGCATCCTATGAGAATCCTATGTTAAAATCATAGATATTTCAGTCAAATAATAATAACTACTGCACCAGTAGTTGTGATGATTATTGTGCCGATTGGTATGAAAATTTATTGCTGGGTAGGGACTATGACAGCTATCTTCTATTGTAGTAACTTAGCCATGTAAAATAACGCTTGATCGTGGGAGTTTCCATTGCTTAACACATTTTGAATTCCATGATATTTTTCGCGGTATTTCCATTACAAGTATTTCCAATTGTCACAATGGACATAATTATCAAAAAGAGATGTAAGAAAATATTGTTTAATGAATTAATCTTATTTGTGCGCTACACTAATAAATAATTTATGTATTTTTTTATATACCCCGGTAAATAAGTAGCAACATAATACAGCGGCTTTCAAGTAGCTAAATAGTATGTGTAGAAAATACGTTGTACGACTATAAAATAATTAAAATATATGTTATGAACGGAGTACTACGGGCAACACATGCACCAATGGGGTTCCCAAAGCGTTGGCCGCAAAAACAGAGTAAGGAATGCGAATTTGTTAGTATTGTTACATAGGTTAGGCTAGTTACTATCGCACTAAACACTTCTAAAATATTCAAGAAATATATTTAAGCTGTATTTTTCGAGCCCGGCATATAAGGTAAAAAAATAAAACACTGTGCAGATTGTTGTTGTCACTAGATAAGCTTAGAACTTACCATGTTGACCAATAGTATACAATCTGGCATAAAAGTTAGTAATTCCATTTGAATGCGAGAATCATGTCGTCAAAAAACTACCGGAAATTGATCATTTAAAAACCCGATTAACCCGGCGATTGTTAAAACAGCTCGAATTCGTCAGTTCATCTCAAATATAGTGTGATTTTCTAACAGTAGTTTTTTTAAAAATCGAATAAAACACTCAAATTTACATCGTATGGTAAAATTTTTTATAGCAATCGATAAATTGGTCTTTGCCATTTAATTTTTAAAGATACTTTCATATAAATGTTGCCCCCGGCTCCGTCTCAAAATATCCCTTCGGAAGGTCAAATTTTTCGTCACGTTTTCAAGCTTTTCGACCTGTATTCTGTTATCCTATAAGGCTTCAATAGTGTTCGGCTTGTCCACATAGACTAAGTCCTTGACATAACTCCACAAGAAATAATCAAGAGGCGTTAAATCGCAAGATCTTGAGGGCCAACTCACAGGGTCAAATCACTTTGACAGATGACGTTTGGACGCCATTACCAACAAGTGCTGCCAACCTGAAAAACTTAAATCTTAAAAAATCACCCTATATATATTTCGATTTCATCAGTGGATAAAAATATCGAACATAGCATTTACGAGTATCTTAAATTTTGTAATACAAATGGAATTTAGTGTGCCAAATCGTTAAAAGTGTTGCAGGAGGCCTACGATAAATCGACGTTATCAAAAACACGTTCGCATGAGTGGTACAGTACATTCAAAACCTGCAATGGCTCTGGTCGGCCATCAACATCTTCAACTGAAGTTAGCACCGGTAATGTGAATGGAATGCTGACTAACAATTGTCATTTAGGTTTAGGATAAATAGCCTCAGAACTTTCTATATCCCACCAATCAATTTGTATCATTTTAAATAATTGTTTGGGTATGAAACACATTGTCGCTCCGCTAGTTCCGAAAAATCTAAATTTTCTTCAAAAAAGTAATCGCGTAATGTTAGCTGAAGACATGCTAGAACAAGTCAATTCCGAACCATATCCGCAAAATGCCTCATAAGTGATTATAAGACTTGGGTTTACCAGTTTGACATGCAAGGCAGGCAACAAGCTTCGGAATATATTCTTCCAGCTGTCATTATTGCGAATGAGCTTCTGACCAAAAACTGAATAATTATTATTGAACAAACACTTTCTATGCAAAGCTCAGATTAACACTCTGAGGCGGTCGTTTTCAGTCGATAGAAGACATAGACGACATAAGTCCTTTTCGGAAAATGTGTTTGAAATATATTTTGATGGTTGGATTATTCGTTAGCATAAGTTTATTGTTTCGGAAGGCGTCTATTTTAAAAGCTATACAAATAATTTGCATAAATAATTGATATTTTATATTTGATTGACCAATTCCCAGTGCTTTTCTGGCAGAATGTATCATCGCATTTAAATGGAATTATTACTTGCAAAGAAAAGTCTTCCAATTATATTCTCAAATTTTAGTCACTGGAAAATCTCTGCGGCTTGTGAAACTATAATCTGCGAGTTGTTATTAATATTGGTTAGGCAAAAGTTAGAACATATTGGTTTCAGATTTGTTTGCTCATTGTACTGATCGTTCAACAGATTCTTAAAGAAAGCTTTTCAGTTATACAGTGCCGTTCACTTGAATAGAACCCCTTTTAAATATTTTTCTAAACTCGATGTTTTCAAAATAATAATTATAACGAACCGGTTGTGCTTTTATAAATCAAATTTCACGTATTTGTTGTAATCCTATAACATACATTTTCTTCCATTTTAATGAATTAAGGACTAAAACAATAAACACAAAAAAAGTCAGAAATTCAATTTCAGTTTTTGGTTCATTTGAATAGATCTAAATTCTAAATTAAAGGTATTATTGTTTGCTTACATCTAATTTAAAAATAAGTATTTTAAGTAAAATTTAGTAGTGGATGCTTCCGCCCTGGTTGGGAATACATTCATATATTTTGTTCGGTAAAGAATCATACAGTTTTTTAATTAGGTCCAGCGAAATACACGACCAGGCCTGTTTAATTCCATTAATGGGTTCACTTTTGCTTGAATATTGCTTGCCTGACTCGTACATCTTGCGTACTAGCCATCTCGACGTTTTCAATAATGTTTACGTCTGGAGAGTAAGGCGGCCAGTTCATAACCTCAACATATTGGCTTTCAATCCATGATTTGACGAGTCTTGCTGTGTGGATTGGCGCGTTGTCATGCTGGAATTTCCATTCCAAGTCTCCGGAAACATTTTTAGCTTCAGGAAAAGCTTTTTCCAGCACGGCTTTGTATGAAGTCGCATTCATTTTTGCAGAGAGAAACTGGAGTTCTGTTGTGCCATAATAAGATGTCGCACCCCATACCATAACTCCACCTTCCTGGCTGTGTAATTGGTTGGGTAGGTGTTCCTCTTTTCGAAAATCGAGGAAGTAGTAATTATATCCATCAGGACCCTCTAAATTAAATTTTCTTCGTCGGAAAATATAATTCCATTCCACTCTCTACTCCACGTCTTAGTCGTACGACAAAAATTAAGACGACGTTCCTTACGGAGATTGTCTAGCGGTGGTTTCTTTTTAAGTCTCAAGCGTTGCAAGTGTGCTGCTTTGAAAATAACTCTTTTACCGTTGATACACTTGCACTTACGCCAGCTTTTTCCTTGATTTTGGCAGCAGGGTCGTGTGAATTTGAGGCATATCTCAGAATAGTCCTCTTGTCAGCGGCTGTAATAGCACTTGCTGTTCGACATTTCATATTATTTCCATAGCCTTCGGTGTCACGTAAATATGTCGATATAGCTTTGCGACTTCTATTAGTTTTTCTGACTATTTGAAGCCCACACTTCCTTGTAGGTTTTAATTTTGGTGGTTTCCCCCTACACTCAAGGATTTAGCTCGGCCTATTTTACTTAAAATCGAATGTTTTATATTTAATTATGCACAATTACTGTAATCCGATCTGATTTATGATGACCTGCAGAAGGCTTTCACACTTAAACTGATTACCACGTGAGGGGTGCTATTCAAATGGACCAAAAAAGAAAAAAATTTTTATTCATTTAAAAGAAAAAGGCGAATTAAAATAACGGGACACTTCAATGGCTTGAAATATTTTGTAGGTGATGTGTGGAAGTAGGAGAAACAAATAAGTAAAAACTGAACCGTTATGTGAAATATACTTTAAATAGTAGTCACAATTATTAAACGATTAGGGGGGCGCTATTCAAGTGAGCGGCTGTGTATTTATCAAACCCCACCGTTTGGGGATTTCTACGTTGAACTGAGGAATTAATTATTGAACAGACTTTTAATGCCTTTAGACAGACTTAAGAGTTCCCATTGAAGCATGACATTATCATCAATTGGGAATATTGTTATCCTATCGTACAGATGGTTATTGATTCGTTTTCCTGGTACAACAAGAGAGTAGTCTGCAAATTTGCACTGCTGTTAGATGGTGCACCAAAAAAATTACGCGGTTGATATGAACTAAAATTTCAACTATATCGCTGTTGATATACATCTAACTAATGCGTAGTAGATGCTAATTAGTTGATATTTAAGATCGTAATTGATATTGACAATCCAATGACAATTGACACAAAACAATCTTTTAGTGGTAACAAACATCCAATCGCTTTCCGTTTTGAAATTACATTGATTATTATTGTATATTAGAGTTGTTAAAAAAAAATAAATAAAAGTAATAATTTACAACTTTTAAATTAGATTTATTAAGTGATCAGATAGAATAAGTTTTCGGCTTTAGGAACAGTAGGGCGTTATCTTAAGTTAGTCATGATGCACGTTTTTATAAGATCGATTTGGCATACCTAAATATAAAATAAACAATTATTATTATTATTATTATTATGACATTATGGCAAGTGTTATGACAAGTGTCATAAAAGGTACTTTTCACATAAAAAAAAACTGTAATGAAGGATAATTTTCACTATATCTCATGCAAACTATCATTCACTACACTGTTCTTTATGAGAGGTAATCCCTCGACGCTTTTCTTCTTGAAAAGTGTCTCTCATTCCACTTTTCTATATTGAAAATTGTCTTTAGAGATAGTTTTCTATATAACAATTGACTTTTATGACACTTTTCTATGTGAAAAGTGCTTTTCATGATACTTTTACATATCAAAGTGTCTTTCATGTCTTGCACGATACTTTTCATACAGAAAAATGGAATGATGAACATTTTTTAAGAAGAAAGGTGTCCAGGGAGGATATTTCTTATGAAGGAAAGTGTGGTGAGAGTTTTCATGACAAATAGTGCATTGATAACAGTATCAATGAATGCACTTTTCATACAGAAATATTTATTTGTCTGAAGAATGTCTTTCAAAACATTTCTTCACATAAAGGCCTTTTATCATTCCAAGACTGCTCTTCATATGAAAAACTTCATTCTTCACAGAAAGCGACAGTTTCCCATACGGAAAGTGTTTATGAATAAGGTATACTTTTCCCGGTAAAACAAACCTGAATTTGTCTTTGTATATTTTTAATAAAAATATAAACCTTATTATTTTTATTTCATAATAAATATCTTTAAAAATACTTAACACATTTTGTGTTGACTGCTCAAAGATCCAAAAGAGAAGGATATTTGAAATTGCTGAGATTTCATTAAGCTACAAATGTTGCCGATTTGAGTGCAGTTTATCTTTTTATGTGTACGTAAAGCTAGCTTTAAATCAACCACAAGGGCAATAAACGGATTAGTCTAATCCCTTTGCTTGATTTAAACTAAACAACAACAACACAACAGCAGTGGCGTCTTTAACCTTTTAGAGGCCCTGGGCATATTAGTATAATGGGGCCCCTATGACTTTGACAGAACACTATTTTGTTAGAATAAACAAAAAAGTAGATGAACAAGGTTTTTATTGATACTCACGTTAAGGGAATAGATAAGTGTAATATTTTCCACAAAAGTAACTCCCTTAGCGTTCACAGGTTAGTGATTAAAAATCTATGTAAGAATTCAATTATATTAGAATTCAAGAAATTTTAATTTGAATTTTCTTCAACTTGTTGTGCTCGCTAGCGCCGAATTTATAATTATTCCTGCATAGGTTTTCCTATAAACACACAATAAACATGAGAATGAGAATTTTGGTTATCGTTTAGTAATCTGGCAGAAACTATCTATCGCGGGGCCTTGGGCACGTGCCCAGAGTGCCCAGTGGGAAAGAGGGGTCTGCACAACAGCAGTAATTAACACAGGCTGATGTTGTGAAGTGAATGTATCAGTGGTTAAGATGCTGGAAGTAAAGACACAATATAATTCAGTGTACAATGAGGGAAATTAGAATATGTGCATAGGTAATTAGTACATATGTATAGTACATTCAGATGTTAGAATAGTTTTGTTAGGTTAGTGTAGATATTATGTGGGATTGATAATATTATTAATGCGTTAGATCAATAATTTCAAATGGGCGTAACAAAAACATGTATGTCCTCTTCATCTTGGAATTAAATTTTGCTTAAACCGTTAAACATTAAATTCATTATTGACAATTGGTCGGATTTGCTCTAGTATTCGGCAAACAGTAATTCATCCCTTCAATGGTTAAAAAAAATAATTTAGATTAAATTATATTATATTATTTATATTATAATTATTATTATTATAATTATAATGCACTGAATTCAAATCTGTAATTATGTGGGCTGAATTCGAATTTGTAATTGATTTTTCTGTATCACATCTGATTTCCGAGATTCAAATAAAACGTTTTTATTCGTTTTTTACATAAAAAATCATTAGTTTATGTAAAAATCGTTGAATTTTTAAAATTGCAGGGCGTTATTTGAACATCGTTTGAAAATTGTTGGCACGGTTTCACACATTAGAGTCCAGCAATAGTCTCCCAGCTTTTGTCCCAAAATCCTTGATAATTTCATTCACTTTTCATTAAATCTTCGTGAGCATGCTCTCCTTGTTCGTCGCTCACCGCAAGAAAATGCATTTTGAGTGACATTCGTGCACCTAATTCGTGATAATTTTTCAATAATTCAGCAACAATTTGTCTGTAGTTTTCACTCTTACTCTTTCCAAAAAAACTGTCTACGACGCTTTTGAAAGATTTACAGATTGCATATTCTTTCTCCAATAAACTTTGTGAAAAATCGTCATCATTCAAAAGCTTCCTGATCTGAGGGCCAACAAATATGTCTTCTTTGATTTTAGCATATGAAATTTTAGAAAAACTTGCTAACAAATATTTTGAATGCTGCACCATCTTTGTCCAGAGTCTTGACAAAGTTCTTTAAAAGGCCTAATTTTAGGTACAGCGACGGAAGAAGAACGTCATTTGGATTAATTAATGGTTTGGATCAAATAATGGTTTGTTTTCCTGGTGAATACTCAGTTATTTTTGGCCACTCTTTTCTGACGTAATGATGACATATAGCGCGACTATCCCATAGACAAAGGAAACAATAATAATTTGTGAAACCTCCTTGCAAACCAGTCAACAAACCAATGAGCTGAAACAGATGAATTTATAGTTATTTACGTTGGTCTATACTATATATACAAAGAAATTTAAATCACACACTTTAAAATCACCTGCTGGTGAAAGATGTTTCCGACCCACTGCTCTTGCACTGGGAATGACTGGTAAAGGATCATTCGGTGGACGTTGAACTGGTTTGAAAACCGATGAGACATTCGCGTAAGTAATATTTCCAGCAACAGAATCCAGCAACTTTTGTTAAACAGAAATAACAATCGGTTTGGTGGCTACTTGACTCTCTCCAAAGTATTGGAATTGAAAAATCGAAATAGATCTTCTTGCCATTTGACCACTTGTATAAAACAGTTCTGCAACTATTGTCGGTGTCCACGGTTTGTTGAAATTTCTGACAGCAAAACCAACATAATGTAAAAATGCATATTTTAAGATTCTGTTATGGCATATCCTTTTTTCCAACCAAATATTGACCACCCACAAAGCAAAAATACCTTGAATCAGTAACATACGATCTCCCTGACATGCTTAAATGCTACTATTATGCAGATTTAGAATGATTGTGGGCTTCTTTCAATTTAATAATTGTGAAATTGTAGTGTCATTATTGACTGTTTTGCAGTATTGCCAGCATGCGATAAAAAATGAACAAGACGTGATAGTCCAATTTTTATGCCGGATTCGAATTCAGCGCACACAGATTGGTTAAAAAAACATGCTTCGTTTCTGCAGTCAATTTTTTTTTCCAAATTTGTGGACCAGTGTAGTTAATTTTATTTGTTGGAAATCAACTTACGGAACTATGAAATTTTTTCGGTGTATGAACTTATAAATTTACTAAATGTTGTCAGCCAAGTTAATGTTGCTGTCATATGTTTCTAATCCTACCGTTTGGGAAACTCTGCTTTACAATGCGTACTAAATGTAATATATAATTAATACCGTGTTTCAAATGAATGAATACTTAGTATACACTGAGAAAATATATTATTTTTTATTTTACACTTTCTTCTAATAGCATCAGTACAAGGGCGTATTCGATTGCTTTGGCAAAATGTATCGCAAAGAGGGTTTATTCTCATTTTGGAAAGGTATATTGCCGCCAGTTATAGCCGAGACCCCGAAAAGAGCCATCAAATTTGTGTGCTTTGAACAAACGAAACCTTTGTTCCTCTTTGGTGCGCCAGCGCCAACGCCTTTGGTAAGTAGAAAAAAGCTTCTTGGCAAAGTTGCCGGCAGCTTGACAAACTATTGTGATCCTCTCTTTACAGACATTTTCTTTGGCTGGCTTAACAGCGGGTCTTATTGAAGCCATTGCTGTCAATCCCTTTGAGGTGGTGAAGGTTGCTCAACAGGCCGACAAGACAGAAATGAAGCAAGCCCAAAGCACCTGGGCGGTCACTAAGCAAATCATCCAGAAAGATGGTTTTGGCTTCCGTGGTCTCAACAAAGGTGTCACTGCCACGATGGGTCGTAATGGTGTTTTCAACATGGTTTATTTTGGTTTTTATCACAGTGTTAAAAATATTGTACCTGCCTATGAGGATCATACCAAAGAATTTTTCCGAAAGGTGGCCATTGGTTTCACGTCCGGTACTCTGGCTTGCTTTGTTAATATACCTTTCGATGTGGCGAAATCGCGCATTCAAGGACCTCAACCCCAACCGGGCGTTATTAAATACAAATCCACATTTGGTTCCATGGCTTTGGTGTATCGTGAAGAAGGTTTCCGTGCCTTATACAAGGGTTTGGTGCCCAAGGTTATGCGTTTAGGCCCGGGAGGTGCTATCTTATTGTTGGTCTTTGAATATACCTACGATTTCTTGCAAGAGAAGTGCACGTAAAAGTGGAGCGAAAGAGTCGTTCCAACCAATGGTGGTAAATTATTAAGTTGTATTAAACTACAGCACAATATTTTTTGACTGTGTAATTTGTTAGTAATTCTTTAATTATACATACATATGTTGATATTTTTGCAAATCAAGATATTTTTTTATTCATGAAATGCAGTAATTTCAAAACTAGTTGTAAAATTAAAGCGGTTTTTCTAAAATTTGTGAGACTTAATCGTCAAATTTATATCAAGGTAAGTATGAATCAAATAAATATTACAAATATACCGCAAACACAAGGTGGTATTTCAAGTCAGCCAAATGCAAACAAGTGAATTGTGTATACAGTTTCTATACAATGTTTCATTATCTATTGTAGGTATCCTTTCAAAAAACAAGTTTCCTTTGCACTGAAAGCTGATCACGACCAATATATTGAATAACGACTTACTCTTTTTGCATCGATTTTCGTTTAAATTATGAAATGAATTCTGTTAGGAACCCTTTTATAGGAATTAGAGGAATATGGAGTAAAATGAAATATAGATATAAATTAACTTATTTGTATTAAATAGTATTTATGTTCATAAAATTGAAATAAAATGTGTATTCAAAATTTGATACGAATTTATTGCTATAATTGGTGACCATCATCCTTATTACATTCTCCGCTTTCACAACAAGGAGGACATGAACAAGCATCACGCGGCATTTTTAGTAAGAACTCTTCACTAGTTCAATAAATCTTTGCGGCTTCGACAGCAGAGCAAAGACTTCTTCTTTTTTGGACAAAACAACCACTACTATGGTCCATTCGAATTAATACCTATTGCAGAAGTCAAGGATTAGAAGCAGTTTAGCCAGAACTTGATAATGAAAAAATACAGAAACTTTCTAGAAAAAAAGCAAACTGTTTTAGTTTAAACTGGGATATATGAATAGAATTTTAGCAGATGAGACCAATATTTGTACTGAAAGTACTTGCGGAATAATACAAGGGCGGTCCTAAAATTAGCCGACCTAGCAAGGAAGACACAAAAAAGTTGGCAACAATTTTGTTTATTTTTCAAAATAATCTCGTTTTAGCTCGATACACTTTTTCCAGCGATATTCGATAGCCAAAAAACCGCAAATGATTCAAGTCCCTAAGTTCAGAATTGTCATGCGATATACAGCGTAAGACCATAGAAAATGTACTTAACATGCGAAGAAGCAGTGGCTACCGAGAATTAGTCAATGAAATTCAAAATATTTATTATTCACCCAAATTTATTGAAATCGCCTTCAAAGTAGGGGCTTTTAGAAATAACGAGGGTATATCCAAACGAATAACCCAATCATCAGAACAGCGATTTTTTTCCGTCCAAGACTTTAGTCCTCGCTGCGAATTTTCTTATATGTCTTCTATCGACTGAAAACAAACGCTTCGATGTGATAGTTTGAATTTTGGAAAGAGAAAACCGCCATTCGGAGACGGTGGTTGTTCGATAATATTTTTTTGGGTTTTGGGACAGAAATTAATTCACAACAACAGCCTTGTGAGATGACGCGTTGTCGTGATGCAAAATCTAGAACTTTCCTTTTCACAAATCTGGGCTTTTTCGACGAATGTACTCTCTCAAACCTCACATAAAGCCAAGATAATATTATTTATTTACCGTCGCACCTTCTGGCAAGATTTTCAAGCACACAATTCCGCGACCATTTCCTTGACTTTGACGTGATTTTTCGGCTTCGGCTGAGTTGGAAGGACACATTCTGAAACTTGTCACGGGTTTGTGAAACTCGTAAACCCATGTCTAATCAATGGTTATAATGCGTTTTATGAATGTGTGGTCGGAATTGATTTGTTCTTGCAAATCTTCATCGCCCTTTACGCAATAGAAGAAAATTCATATCAATGGTGTAAAATAGTACGAATTGGTTCATGAGACGTAGGAAGTTTAGGGGCTACATCTCTCAAACTAAATTGATGATTTTCAGTCAAAATTTCCTTCACTTTATCGATGTCAGATTCAGTTGAAGATGTATATGGCCGATTGGACGAGTCAAATTTTCCACTACATCTCTACCTCTTTTGGACGCATTCATATGAATGTGTTTTTCATAAAGCCCATTTACCATAAGCTTTCTGTAACATTTTCAGCAATTCGGCATACGAAACTGCGATAACTTTTTTCAATGAAAAAATTCTAAAACACAATTGGGATGAACAGACGAGCTCTTTCAATAAACAAAATGCCAGATCGCGTTCAAACTCCGTCTCAGTATAGAAAAGAGTTGCTAACCGGCACGCGACTATCGTTCGGATGATTCCGGGTTCATACCGCATACAGCCGCCTGCCATTATTTGAGTGGTAGCCACCTAGATGTGTGTGACGAACACTTCGAATAGCTTTGTAAATGCTTCCCAAACTGTGACGTTCGCAATCGTCAATAACCTGTAAGTTCCGTTAAGAATGTTAGGAGCTCTCCTCACATTGATCTCATATTGATGGGATGCAAGAGAAATTGTTTTTTTTTTTGACATTTCATTAAGTGGGACTTTCTAAATAATCAATTTCCGTTATTTTTTTGGTTCTACTATCGACGACTTTTGTTTGAACCTGCCCCATACCCCAAAAGTTGTGTGTAGTGAAATGTATTACCTATAGATTGCAATAAAATATTCTATAACTATTTACAAAACAAGTGGTGAAACTACTTAAGCTACATATATCGATCGCACGAAATCCGTAAGACATCGAAGAGACATTATTACAGATTCTTGATCCGAACTTGATGTGTATTTATTCCATTAGGTTTTTATGAGTTATTTATTTCGTAAATGGGTTATTCATTACAAACGAATTTTTAATTTGGTTATCTTTTCTTTTTGTGTCATGCTTAACTGTCTTCGAATTGGACTTATGATCATTTCCATATTCTCACAATACTACGCACAATTTCTTTAATACGAGATATACTTTTTTGAGTGTATGGACCAGTCTCTATTCTGCATTTTACTCCCGATTTATTGAAATTAAATTTTTCCTCTACAGTCCCTAACTTGTAGACAGCAGTTATTTAAATTATTGACGATTACATGCCTTGTAAAATTAAACAAAAAAAATCAACGGGATTACCACGCCCCTTGGTAACTCCCATATAAATTACATAACTTTACCCACATATTCCTACATTCATATTTTTCATTCAACTGCAGCAAACATCAGGTATTTAGTAAACTTAGGTTGGCGAATGAGATTGGCTGAGTATTTTTTTAAAGAATCGAATCACTCTGGCACCACTCACGCTTTTGCACCAACGCAAAAATGATGTTTGGTGAAGGTATATGTAAGTCAGAGCACCTAACTGAAATTTTTTTACTGGTTTTTCTTATTTTTTAATGTTCTATCCGACAAAAAGAAGAAAAGAGTCTTGCTTATGTCCATAAAATAAACTTGTTCCCAAATCTTTGTTTGATTTTTTAACACTGTGCTCTAGTTTGCGTTATTATTAAATTCTTCAAAATATGATCAACTTTTTCTTTTGTCTTCTGAATGCTTATAACAAACTATAAGTCACAGTTCTTTTTTGGTGGCCAAACCTAACGGTACGTTCCAAAAACGCGACGGCTCACAAACTATGAGATCCAATTTCAAATCGATAATTACCCTCCTATTACTGTACAATGTAATAATTGGACGTATGAGCGCAGCTGGCCAGGATTTACAAACCGCAAATCCACTTGTGGAATGGGAACGAGATAAAAGAACTTTAGATTTGAATTTGTTTGTTCGTAGTCTGCTATTGAAAAGTTCCGCTACCAGTAATGCAAAGTCTGCTGTCTTAAGGAATGGATTGAATGCAAAGGCAAAGGTGGTGGCAACAATCACCACAGCTAGGCCACCTCCAACTGCATTGGCACCCTTTTTCGGCACGAGCAAAGCGTTTTTATTTCCTTTCGATTTCAGTAAATTGTCGGGGCAATTTCCACCAATTAATAAGTTTAGTAATATACCTGGTAATGCTGCGTCAGTAGTTCGTGGCAATGGTGCTGGCGGAATGGGAGGAGATAATGAAAATATTGATTATGACTATCAGGATCAGGCAGTAACAATGCCACCAGCAAGACAGAGAAGGCCACCAACTACCACAGCAGCACCAACAACCACTACCGAAGCGCCAGCGCCTCCTCCTGCCCCGCAGCGGCAACAGTTGCCGTTCAGGCGTAGGCCATTTGGGGGTTATGGTAGTTCGAAATTTTTCAAGTATGACTACTATGATGACTATGATTATCCTGCGGAAGAACCCACTACCGCAGCGCCACCACCACCACCATCTCCGCCAACCAGAAGACCGCGTCCTCGCCCTCGTAGACCTCAGCAAAATCAGGGGGCAACTCCCCCACCGCCATCGCCTGCACAAACCCCTGCACCTCTCCGTAATGGTGCTGGGCCAAATCGATCACCGCCTATACGCGGTCGTCCCAAGAACAAGAATGGGCCATCTAAAGGTAAGATATTACAATTAGTTACTAAATGCCGAAATATTGGACTTTCTCAATTCTTTTGAAGATATCTCTACTAACAATGGAAAAAACGCTCGCCCCAAAAGTACTGCACCACCAACAGCTGATGAAGAAGAACCATCAGATGAGGACAACAATGGCAATGGAAATGCCGATATGCAGTCAGATAACGATAACGATAATGCAACTTCACCTCAAGATGCCAATGAGCCAGCCGATGATGAAAATGGGAACTCAGCCAATGGCGAAGATCCCTCAGCCCCAACAGCTAATGGCAACGGGCAGGCAGCTGATAACAGCAATGGCAATGATAACACCGATGGCCAGCCAACTAATGGCAACAATGGTGCAACTTCACCTCAAGACATGAATGAAGAGGATACAAACTCAGACAATATCGAAGATGATGGTGATGTCGATGCAGGCATTGATGCTGATACTCCAGAGGACAACAGTGATTCTAATGATAATACTAATCAAAATGGTGATGGTAATGGTTTTACAGATGATACACAATTAAACGACGACCAAAATAATGGTGGCAATGGATTTACAAATCAAAACCCCAACTTTGATTTTAATAATGACTATGCCGTAAACAGGCCTCATTCTGACAATGGTCAATTTTCTAACTTTCCCGGTGGCAGCGTTCAAGGTTTGCCTTTTCCCACTGGGGGCTCTCGGGCATTATATCAACAGCATTTCGGGTTTCCCTCTAGCTATCAAAATTTTCCACATCATCCGTTTAACAGCTTCAATGGACAATATCTTCAGCACTTATCGCCTGTTGGATATTCAGTGCGCTATTATTAAAGGCGCTTGGAGGAATGCTTGTAAGCAGGGTTCTTGGATTTCAGACCATACAATTCTAATTCACACATTCATTTTTATGCAGTTTTATATATACTAACCTACATTATAAAATAAATCAACTTGAAACAAATTGGATACTTTAATTTGGCAAGATATGAAATTCACGTTTCTTATTTTGGGAGTTATCCGTAAAAATTACACCGGAGAATATTATTATTTGGGCCTATATGTATACTGAAGACAACTTCCAAAAATAAATCAATTTCTAGAAGATTTGCAAAGGGTATCACAGCTCACAGGCTTATTGGGCTCTTAGCTCTACCACTGTAAATGGAGGGACAATTTTCAAGATATTGAATTTTTTTTAAGAGCCAAAGGATTTCTTCTCGCTTTCTTTTTAGATAGGTTTAGATAGGTTTGTCTTTTGGCAATTATCTTCCAGAAAGAACTGAAAGCCTCACATTGGCGTGTGAGTCTTTCACAATAATTAAAGTCGCAGAAGGTGCTCTTCATTCTAAATTGTTTCTATAGATAGTTAATTAGAGGTATATTTTGTGGTTTCCGGCTTTTTAGAAAACATCAAAAGCCTATGAGAGACCCGAGTTTGATATTTTTAAAGTTGTAAATGAATCTAGAGTCTAATTTAGAATTAGATTTGCTGAGTCACAAGCAAGCAAATTGACCGATAGTTTCGCTGCTTCTTGTGTTTTTTTTTTTTGTGAAATGCTCCAAAGCGAAATATGAGGCTGAAAGATTGTCTTTGAAGATAACTATCAAAAAAGTATACATTTTGCGAAGTTTGCATTTTGGAAGTTCTCTTTAAGAAAAAACCTGTAGCCTCGTATTGCGCTTTTGGCTCTTTCGCAACAAGCATAGTTTGTGACCAAACTCCTAATTCTTTCAAAATGAATGGTAAAATACGCAATAAGCTGACAAATCTACCTTTCCCGGATCTTTTTGAAGAAGCTAAATTCATACTGTGGACATTTTCTTAAAGATAACTTTTACCATGTGGACCTTAATAAATTTGCGTACTCTTTTTCATTATATTCAAATAAATTCTATTGCATTCCGTGTACGAGGTATGGGAGAGCTTTTCACATTCGGTGAGCTTAGGCACATTCTAATTTTTTAGACTTACTCAACGGGAACTACAGTTTAACGACGATTCCGAAAGTCACAGGTTGAGAAGCAGTTGCCAGACTTGTCGGTTGCTAACCAGACTTGTCGATTACTCGTCTACTCAAAGTGTTCGTCAGACGCAGCGAGGTGTCCGATAGTCGCGTGAACTAACCATCGTTCCAATGTCTTCTTCAATTATTTTTCAGAAAAGAACCGAGGCTTCTGCGGAAAAAAAACAGAAACCAAATACGAGGCTCTCAAAAATGACTCCACAACGCGAATTTTGTTAAATTTTGACCTTTTGTTGGTAATTTCTTTTCAAAAATTAGCTTGAACTCCACATTGGTATTAAATATTACAGAGAGACGCAAAATGGTCGGCAGTGTGTATTTGAAAAGAGCCAAGAGTCCTTTTCGCATCTTAACTTCTTATGAAAGGGCCAGAAGTCAAATATGGAGTGTGGATTCTTTCTTGAAGAGAATTCTCCAAATGCGAATCTTGTGAAGTAAAAGTTCGCTCTTTGTTGAAAATTAACTTAAGACCCACATTGAAATTTTACCAATTTTAAAGATATCGAGTACACATCGCACATTTGAAAAGAACCAGGATCTCATTTCTCAACTCAACTTCATGTAAAAGAGTCAGAAGATAAAATAAGACTATGGATTTCTCCTCGAAGATCACTCTCGAAATACGGGCCTTAGTAAATCAAAGGAAAATTGTGTTTTTTAAGTTACTTTTCAGAATATGTCCTCCAATGCATATTCGGATTTTAAACCGTTCAAAAGAGGATAGCAAAATGTTCAACACTAAGTTTATTTCAAGATGTTAAGTGCTCTTAGCTCAGCTCATAAGTGAGACAATATCAATAATAAGATAGGGTCATATCATGAGTAAATAAGTTGCTCATAATATGAGTCGAATTCATACACATTGAATAAATATTAATCGATGCAAATTATTCATGCCAATACTACCAGAAGTCAAATTGTAAGCCCATTTCAAATGATTTTACTAGAGTAGATATGAACATCAAGATTCGTATATTAAGAGTTATCTGTATAAGCTGAAATTGGGGTCAATATGAAGTTCTAGATTCCTTGTTGAAGACGCACCTAAAAAAAATTAGCCTTCTTCGGAATGATTTACCAAGATTCGTACATTGAGACTAAGACTGTTATCTCTAAGAAATAGCTAAGCTAGCCTCGTCAACTCTTAACTATTTCATAAAAAGTACAATAGCGAAACTGGCCATTGACTCTAAAAAATTAACAAAGGTATTCCAAAGACTAATTGGTGGTGTATTCTGTGGCTCGCTGTCTTTTTTGAAGAATCAAAGAATTGTTAATAAAACGTCAACTTTGGGGCCGCAAGCAAGCCAAATGCTCCGAAGCCAAATATGAGGCTCAGGGATTTTCCTTGCAGATAACTATCAAAGAAGTATAAATTTTGCGAAGTTCACATTTTAGAAGTTCTCTTTAAGAAAAAACTTCTAGCCTTTTGGCTCTTTCGCAATAAGCATGGTTTGTAACCAAACTCCCGATTCTTTAAAAATCAATAGTAAAATACGCAATAAGCTGACAAATCTACCTTTCTCGGATCTTTTTAAAGAAGCTAAATTTATAGAGCTTCGTATTTAAAAGTTATAAATCTTTTCCAAATAGAATTGTTTAGACAGCTGTATCTTCGAAGCGGTTTAGCGAGCTTCGTATTCAAGAGTTATGAATGGAGCAAGAAACTCACTCTTTGCTTCTGAGCTGCTGCAAGTCGATTAATTAGCTTATCGTTTTTCATAGTTTTACTTTTGAAAGGCTTCAAAATGAAGACTTCAGTAAGAAGCTCAAGGATCTTCCTTAGTGATAACTTCTAAAGAATATTAATTTTGCGTCTTCTTCGTTTTTTAGGGGTTTTGCTGCAGAAACAGTCTACAGCTTTATATCGAATTATCGACTCAAGAATTAGAGTAGTGAAGTGATCAATAATCTGACAAATGGCTCTCTGCTTTTTGCCTTTCCATTGAACTTTCGATTTTCTTCGAAAAAAGAGCTGCCTCTGGCCATATTTAAGAAGAAGTCAATATGAGTCTTTCAATTCTTTAGATAGCTGCCAAAATACACTCTTTGAAAGATTCAAGAGCTTATTTTGCAGCTATTTTTACTGAAAGGGCCCAATAAGACTCTGGGCTCTGACTTTCGAAATATGAATCTTGGAAAATCGCCTCGAAGTTGGTTTATTTTTGAAAAATGTCTTCAACAAAGAGCCTTGAATTTCATATTGGCCCCGGTATCAGATTCTAGTTCCGTTTTTACAATTAAATCCCAAAATACTGATCTCTCTTTATGTAATCAAGTAAAAGTATTGAAAGCATCTGATATTTTTCAAGTTGATTTATTTATTTTATATTCTAGGTGAGTATATAAAATTACATAAGAATTAATATGTATGTACAAAAACAGAACCGAAATAGTGTGGCCATAAATCCAAGAATCCATCGAGCGCTTTCAATAATAACGCACCGAATATCCGAGAGGCGATGAGGGCTGTTGATATTGCCCATTGAAGTCGTTGAACGGTTTATATGGAAAATTTTGATAGTTTGAGTGTACGCCAAAAGGTTGATTGAAAAATGCCTGAGAACCGCCAGTGGTAGGAAAAGGCAAACCCTGAACATTGCCACCGGGGAAGTTATTAAATTGACCATTACCAGAAGGAGGGAGTGAAGGTCCGTTTGCGAAGTTGCCATTATTGAAGTTAAAAATAGGATTTTGATTTCCAGGTCCATTAACACCATTGTTTGGGTTGCCGTTTATTTGTGCATCATCTGTGGAACCATTACCATTACCATTACCATTAGGATTAGCATTATCACTAGAATCACTGTTGTCCTCTGGGTTACCAGCATCAAAGTCTCCATTGGCTTCAACATCATCTTCGATATTGTCTGAGTCATCTTCTTCGTCATTGTCTGGTTCATTGGTATCTTGAGGCGAGGTTGTATCATTGTTATCATTATTTGACTGGTCATCGGCGTTACCATTGGCGTTGCTACCTGCTGACGACCCATCGTCATCAGCTGCTGGGGGTGCAGTGTCTGCGGGGGGAGCGTTATTGCCGTTATTAGTAGAGGTATCTGCAAAGTGATTGAGAAAATCCAATTTTTCGGCAATTAGTAACTAGTTGTGCTATTTTACCATTAGGTTGAGCATACTGATAATTGAAGGGATCACGTATACGTGGTGGTCGATTTGGTCTAGCACCATTGCGAGGAGGTGCTGGTGGTCGTGCTGGTGGTGGTGCGGGAGTTGCCCCCTGATTCTGTTGAGGCCTACGAGGCCGAGGTTGCGGCCTTCTAGGTGGTGGAGGTGGTGGCGCTGCAGCTGAGGGTCCTACCCCAGGGTAATCGTAATCATCGTAGTAGTCATAGTTGAAAAACTTTGGCCCACCATAACCCCCAAACGGTCTGCGTCTATATGGTAACTGTTGTGGCCGTCGTGGTGGAGGAGGGGGAGGCGCTGGCGCTGCGGTAGTGGTTGTGGTTGTTGGTGCTGCTGTGGTAATTGGTGGCCTTCGTCGTCTTGCTGGTGGCATTGGTCTTGCCTGATCCTGATAATCATAATCCATATTTTGATTACCTCCTCCCATTCCACCAGCCCCATTACCACGAGCAGGTGCTGGTACATTGCCAAACTTGTTAAAGGGCGGAAATGGTCCCGAAAACTTACTGAAGTCGAAGGGAAAGAAAAACGTTTGGTTTTTGCCGAAAAAGGGTGCCAATGTGGTTGGAGGTGGCCGCGGACGCGTTGGCCTTGCTGTGGTGGTTGTTGCCCTCGCCATTGTTTTTGCATTCAATCCATCCCTTAAGGCCGCAGACTTTGCATTACTGGCAGCGGAACTTTTAAACAGCAGATTACGCACAAATAATCCCAAATCTATAGCTCTTTTATTTCGTTCCCAGGCCACAAGTGGATTTGCGAGTTGCAATTCCTGTCCAGCGACGCTAATAAGCGCAATTATTACATTGTAGAGTAATAGCAGGACAATTATCGACTTTAAATTGGGTCTCATAATATCTGAGGCGTTGCGTTTTTGAAACGAACCGTTAGGTTTGACCAGCAAATAAGAACTGTGACTTATAATTTGTTATAACCATTCAAAAAACAAATCAAAGAAAAAAATTGGTTACATTTGAAACGTGCGATAACAGCACGGTTTAAAGCACAGTGTTATGGAGTCGCTTTAGGACATGTAAATAACTGTTTTTGTGTTTCTTACTGGAAAGGGATAAAAAAAAAGAAAAAAACACGAAGAATTTGAGCCAGTTTCCAATTTCTAATTTTTGGTAAGCCTAACTTTCTTAATACGCCCTACTACTACTACTAAAAGTACCGATGACCTGGTACTCATTTGACACCAAGTAGCTTGATAAATTTGTAAAAGCCGGAGATAGTAAGGATCGCAACATGAAAGATGGAATTTTCTATGTGTGAAGTGAACTTTTTTATTTGGAAAGTAAACTTTTCTGTACGAAAAGCGAAATTTTTTGTATAAAAAGTGAATCTTTCTAAATGAAAAGTAAACTTTTTTGTATGAAAACTGAACTTTTTTATGTCAAAAGTAAAAACGTGTACGAGAGTAAACTTTTCTGTATAAAAAGTGAACTTTTTTATATGAGAAATTAACTTTTCCATGCAAAAAGTGAACCTGTTTAATGCGGAACCTTTAACATGCGGAAATTGATATACTCGTATATATGGATAATGATAATTTTTATAAAAAGTGAACTTTTTCAGGCAAGAGATGAACTTTTCTGTACAAAAAGTCAGTAAAAATTTTATGTATAAAGAATACGTTTTTCTATTTGAAAAAAAAAAATAATAATATTTCTATATACAAAATGAACTTTTCCATATGAAAAATTAACTCTGTATGAAAATCAATCAAATCAAAAGCATAAAAGTGAACCTTTTTACACGAAAAGTGAACTTTACTACATAAAAATTTAACATTTTTATACGAAAAGTAAAACTCTTTCTACATAAAATAAAGTTGCATGAAAAGTGAAATTTTCTGTGTGAAGGTTGAACTCTTCTGAAGTTATATTTTGTATAATATGATAAATTTCTTGAACGTAAAAATTAAAAAAAGAACAAAACCTACTTTTTACGCTGGATGTCTACATTTAAAGCGAATAGTTGAAACTATTTTTCTAGGTATATCGGAGGCTTTGTTAAAACCCAAGATGTATAAGAAATAACTCTAATATCGCAATATGTGGAAAGCGAAAATTTTTATAAAAAGCGAACTTTTTCATATGAGAGATGAACTTTTCAGTAAAAACCTATAAAAATGCTATACTCGTATATGAAAAATTCATTTTCTATACGAAATATAAACTTCTCCATATGAAAAATTAACCTTTCTGCATGAAAAGTGTATCTGTCAAAATCAAAAGTGAAAAGTAGAAAAGTGAAGATTTCCAAATGAAAAGTGAACTGTTCTACATAAAAATTGAACCTTTCTATACGAAAACCAAACTTTTCCTTATGAAAAGTGAACTTTTGTGAAGTTACCTTTTAAATAATAAATTTCTTTCATGTCAAAACTTCAAAAAAAATAAAAACCTACTTTTTGAGCCTTTGTATTTTTAAGTTTATGTTTATCGCGAATAATTCAAACTATCCTTAGGTATAGTTTGAGTTTTTGTAAAAACCCAAGTTTAAGTCCGTCTAAGGTTAACCTCAAAAAAAAAAAAAAAATTATTTCGGATAAAAATTGTGTAATTCCAATTTTTCCATATATAAGATTAAAAATGGCAATATTTTCAATAAAAAAATACCACATAATGCAAGCTTTCAAGTAGGTAAGCTGTATAAAGCATTATTTTCTGAAATAACTTGTTTTGTTATGGCCATTTTTCGTATTTTAGTTAGTTTTTGTATAAAAATTATCGTGAAAACAGTGTTTCGTAGAGAATAAAAATACAGCGACCTTTTATGAAATGAGGGCTAAGAACTTTGTACTTTTTAGCGATGTAAGGTTTTTGTAAAAAAAAGTATGCGGTAAAAAGGCAATCCTTTGTATCAAAAGTTAAAGTTTCTATTTTTTTTTTATTTAACGAATATCCATGTAACACTGTGCCCACTTGAATTCAATTTTCCTTTTTGCACGACACCAACAAGTTTGTCAAGTTCTTTCGCTTTGCTTTCAATTCGTCTGTCTAGGCGATTATATGCAACAAGGCTTTCGTTTTCTGTTCCACCATATGACTAGGTTAACATTAGCATTAACCAGGCAAGCAGTGGCCACAGTTATGTCAGTTACTTTTAGGTGGTTAAAGCGAATGCCGTGCTTAGATGTGGCGTAGCTGGATTGCATTGACGTTTGAATTGGTTGAATTTTCCTGCGCAGCATCCTCTTTCCTCTGTCTCCAATATGGCTGCAAAGTGATTCAAACATTTAATGTCGGTCACTCATAAATGTGGCATACAATTAGTTTGAATGTGTACAACGCGTGGAGTACTTAATCTAAATCCGGTTTAGAAAACGGAATACATTTATTACTGGTGTTACTTTGTTACACTATGAATTATATAATGTTGATTGCTTTGGTGTCGTATGAGTTCAAAGCTAGACTATTTTCTCATGACTTGTTTAAGTTACTCAGAAAGTGCGATTTGTTTGCTTGGTTCAGTTTTGGTCTATTCGAGCACTGTTGGAAAACTCGCTTACAGCCAAATAAAACGCTGTTGCCAATGACATTGTCTATTGATTTGTGGTAGATACTAAATATGGGATCTGATTGCTCTATGGAAGAGAATGTTGGCCATTGTATTTAGAACCTCAGGCATTGCTATAAAAATGATTAAAATGTGGAGCTAGAAAATAAATATCCGTTATAGAGGTGGCTGTGGTTCAAAAAAGGATAATAGACAGTCGGCTTATTTAGACAGTTTACCTGTACAACAATCACCTTTAAATGGATGGAAATCAGAAAACACATGAAATTACTTAATTTCGCCACCTGTTCGACTGCGCTATTAAACGGTAGTATGTATTTAGTAAATTACATCTTATGAATGGCACACGGGATAGCTTCCCAGATTCACTAAGATTCACCAATTCGCACAATTCTATTTTTTAGGCTCATTGAGATGAGCATACGGCGCATCGAAAGGATCGCTGCTCAATGAAAGATAATTGATTGTGTCGGGGTTAGAATTTGCGATTACTTGCATGATAGTCACGTGCCCTCACCATCGTGGCACCGTCGCACAGTGGAGCTAAACCAAAAAAAGGGGAATTGTTATGCCATTCTTAACTGTTTCTGCTCGAGAAAAATGTCGTTGATTTCTCCAAGAAGAGGTCACAATTCTTAGTGTTTCAATGTTAATGCCAAGCTGGTTTGAATAATACCGTTTTCAAATGTTTAAGATACATACATATATATACAATATATTTTATGTATATACTCGTATATATATATTATATACGAGTATGTATTGTTATACATATAATAATTTATATTAAAATCTTTATATATTATATTATTTATTTTTATCTTATAAATAATATATAAAATTTCTAATATAAATTATAATATGTATAACAATACATACTCGTATATAATATATTATATTTATATATATTATTATATATATATATCTTTATATATAAAAACGTTCGTGCATATGTTTGTCCCACCATCAGATCTTAACGATTACAACTACAGCAGCCATATTCACACCATAGGGTCGGTTGGTGCCCGATTAGGTTTTAATGAAGTTTGGGGCCGGTAGGTGGCGCTGGGGTAGACTTATTTCAAAAATTTATATTAATGAACCAATTTAACTGAAATTCAGAATGTGTGTTTCTTTGATCATGAGAAATTCGTTTGTGTATAAATGAACCCGGTAGGTGGCGCTGAGGTGGACTTATTTCGAAAATATATATTTATGGTCCGATTTTACTCAAATTAAAAATGTATGTATGTTTCATCATTTTAACATTTTGTATATGTTGAAATCCAGTAGGCGCCGTTTCGAAAATAAATTTTTTCCCTCCGATTTTACTCAAATTAAAAATGTATGTATGTTTGAACATTTCAATATCTTTATATATCTTTATATATATAATTCTACTGTACGGGCGTTGTCACTGAACTCCTCCTAAACGCCTGGACCGCTTTGCATAAATTTCTGTATATGCGTCTGGGTGGTGCCCGGGATGGTTTAGATTTACAATTCGGTCCAATTGGACAAAGGGGCGTGGTACCTCCCATACAAACAAAAAATTAAAAATCAATTATTTCTGCTCCTGCTTACGGTATTTGAACAAAATTTGGTGCGTAGGTTTGGTGTACATATCTTAAGTGCTACTGCAAATATGGGCGGGATTGGACAATGGGGCGTGGTACCTCCCATACAAACCACAAATTAAAAAGCAATTATTTCCGCTCCTGCTAACGGTATTTAAACAGAATTTTGTATTTCGGTTGAGTAAACATATTTTAAGTTCTTCTGCAAATATAGGCGTTTCTTATTATAATAGACCGATTGGCATGAAACATTTCCAATAAAAATAAAATTTGAAGGCAAAGCAACGTTTGCCGGGTCGGCTAGTGTATAATATATTGCATACATCTCCAACGTTTGACAACAGTATTATTCAATCCAGCATGGCATTAACATTAACATATTGGAAAAAATGGAACGGAATCGTTGCAATCGGATTAGAAACGTGGTTTTGACAGTAAAATGATAATTTATCAAACCCTATGGTATCGTAATTTGGAGCTCCACTGTGCGGCTCTGGTAATGGCTGGAGTGTTAAGTCTCTGAACTTAAGCCCCCCAACACTTCAAAGTCATCAAAGTCGGTCAAACCGTTAATAATAATATTATATATTATATTATATATTATGTGTTATATATTATACACTATATGTTATATAGAATTTTTGGCGTACCTGTTGCAATTTTTATACAAGTGATACAAGTGGTCGTTGTCGTTGGAAAGGTAATTATCTATAGAATAAGAAATTTCAACAAAGCGTTTCATTTCGTGTGTATAGAAATATGAATAAAGGGAAAAAAGCCAATGATAAGTAATATGCGATTAAAGGGCTACAAAATATTTATTTATGTGTGATTTTGGCTATAGTATAGCCTTATCGTAAGTAAAATAAAACAACAAAATAAATAAAATTTTTTAATATTCCTGAAAAGAGTCCCCCAAATGTCTCAAATATGGGAATTTTGACAAATTAAATATTTTGCATTTTCGTTATTTATGGACAACTAGTGGCTAAAGTTGCCACATTTATTTTAAATGAATGCAGTTATAAATAAAGTAGTTACAAATAAAGTTATAAATTTGAACAAATGAAAATGAATTTGTGCATTTAAAGATATTTTGGACCTTGTAAAATATTTGGAACAAGCTGTAGTTGCCATTGTAAAATCTAGCAAGAAATCTTGAGCTTTAAAGTGTTCTAAATTTTGTTATCTTTCAGAATAATAAAGACGCAATACATACCCGAACAACTTTTTCCGCATATGGTGATGATACTTTTTCCACAAATTGTTTAAAACACTATTTTTCAAAAAATTTGAATTAAGACTTTTACCATTATTAATATACATAAATTATTAAAGTAATTTATTTTACAGTTTGCGTGAAATTTTATTGCTCTTCGAAAACATGTTTTCCAAAATAATTCCGATTTTTATTTGCTTTACAATTGGCAAAAACCTGTAACAATTCAGAGAAAAAATTTAAAAAGAAATGATTCTAAATTACGTATATTTTTTGCAGATTTTTTAAGGGCTAATAAATTGTCGTAATCTGATCAATAAATTAAATTACAAGGCTGTTCAATAAATGAAATGAAAATTTCTCAAACCCGTGGTACCGTGGCATAATACTTTCCCCTTATTTTTCGTGTGCATCGTTCCACAGCAACCCCAAAGAAATTGGAGGTACTCCAAATGGGAGAACATTTTTTTTAGTGACAAGGTGGCAACATGTGCCGATTCTATATTTGCATGATGCTGTGAATAAGATGGAAAGTACTGCTCAGACCAAGCTAGAAGTAATGAGCCGTAATAAACAAGTTTTGAAGAGGAGATTGAATCGCCGCAACATAGTGATTAATGGCCTACCACGAGGTATTCATAATATCATGGAGAACCCGAAATTTTTAATCTGTGCAACATCAGTTTAAACCCTTGGGACATACAGCACTGTTGCTATTTTGCTGGATGAAAATCAGTACTTGTGAAGCTAAACTCGGTTTGATTATTTCTAATTATTACCAACGGCCCCCAATACGCCTTAATGATGTTGTGGATACTGATGTACGTTCGAGGACATTCCTAAATGAACACCTCACTCCAGATGCTGTCTCCTTGGTTCACATATGTATATTGCAGGTTACGTAGTCAAAATAAGATAAAAAAGTACAGCTTTAATAATGGTGATTTGCCAAAGGCTACAATTACATTTAATGATGGCAAAGCTAGAACTTTTACCTCTCGTGAATGTAGTAGGTTATTAGATTATGAAGCACCTCCTAGTTCAAACTTGGAAAATCCGTTATTTGTTTTCTCTGGTAGTATTAATTTGTAATTTTTTATAATATGCACATTATGTGTGTCTATATTTTTTTCAATTTATTTGAATTGAATTTTGCTAATGAAAATTCTGTTAAAGATAATCGATATATGTATTAGTTCTAAATTATGTAGTTTATCTGGCAACCTTAGCGTTCTACATTTCAATTGTCAAAGTTTTCATCCTACTGCAAATTCTATGAAGTTATCAGAAATAACAAATGTATTAGAAAACAGTGACTTGGGTATTGTAGGAGTCAGTGAGACGTGGCTCAAACCATCTACATCCTCGAATTGTATAAAAGTTTCAGCGTATTCGTGCTGCAGAAATGATTGTCCGATTCAGAGATGTGGTGGTGTAGCTGTGTTTACTTCGAACAATTTATTTATAGGGTGGTATATAAGAGTAGCAACTATGGCGTTGTTGAGAGTTTGTTTATTGCGGTGTTGTCAGGTAGTCGCGAATTATTGTTTGGTGTAGTATATTTACCTCATGGAGATTTTAACTCTTTTGAGAATGATATATCCGATGTAATGGAAAGATATACTGACATTTTTATTATGGGTGACTTCAATAAGAATTTATTTAATATGAAACATTCTAGTCAGGTGAGGGAGGTATGCGCTAGGATGAATATTTTTGTTCATCATAACATCATGCCAACACACTTTGATCTAGTTCATCAATCATCTTCGTTGATTGAATTTTTTTTTTTAATGTCTGGCCCTGCCAACGTACAATTTTTGGATCAGTTTTATTGTCGTATTATTTCAAAGCACGCTTTTATTCTTGATTTTTTAAATGTTAAAGTTCAACGTAAAGATAAAAATGTTTTTGAGTTTTATGATTATGATTATCAGTAAGTCCAGAAGTGCTGAGTCCCACTACTGCCTTATTTGATTTTTCAGATATGTATGCTACAAGTGATGTTGATTGTCAATTAAATATACTTATGGCTGGTTGGTCCTTTATCCATTCTGTTATGCCGCTTAAAAAGAAAAAGATATATAGACCGCATGATAAGTGGTGCTCATCGCCACAAATTCTTTATCTCCGTTCAATACGTGATTTAGCTTTTTCAGAATATATTGGGCGATTTTTTAAGATTTAAGTTTTTCAGGTTGGCAGCACTGGTTGATAATCGCCTCCAAATGTCGTCTGTCAAAGTGAAAAGGGTACAGTTTTCTCTACCGTTTCATGATGGAAAGACAAACAAACGAGCAACGATTGCAAATCGTTGAAATTTATTATCAAAATTCGTGCTCTGTGACAAATGTGCATCGTTTGAAACGACCATTTTATGGTCGTCATAGTCGATCTGCTGAGTCAACAATTCGTACTGTTATGTCCAAATTTCGTACCAAATTTACTTTGTTAGACATAAAACCATCGACTCGCATGCGTAGAGTGCGTACCGAAGAAAATTTTGCAGCCGCAGCGACCAGTGTTAATGACGATCGTGAAATGTCAATTTGTGACCGTTCTTAGCGATTGGGCACAGGTGTTCAACCACAAGGATTTTTTTTTGCCCCAATTGGCTGAGTGGAACTTGGTTGACATGTGGTTTCATGTAGCTACACTGCTCGTCACACAATGAATATGTTGAGGGATGCGTTTGGTGAGCAGCTTATCTCTCGATTTGGCCCTGTAAGTTGGCCCTCAAGATCTTGCGATTTAACGCCTCTTGATTATTTCTTGTGGGGTTATGTCAAGCCATTAGTCTATGTGGACAAGCCGAACACTATTGAAGCCTTATAGGATAACGTGGAATATAGGCCGAAATGCTCGAAAAACTGGCGAAAAATTTGACCTTCCAAATGGATATTTTGGGACGAGGCCGCGGACAACATTTACATGAAATTATCTTTAAAAATTGAATGGCAAAGACCAATTTATCAATTCCAATTAAAAGTTTTAATTTGAGTGTTTAAAAAAAAACTACGATTAAAAAATCACCCTATATTAATGATGCCAATGATGTTAACTGGAAAATTTATTGCAGGGTCAGAAATCGTTGCAAAAGTGTCTGTAGAAAACTGAAAATTGAGGCGCATGCTGCACTTTTCGAAATCACTGTATCTGTTAAAATACTCTGGAATCGCATTAGTGAAAATGGTTTGATAGGTGATACTTCCAATCAAAGTGATTTTGACAATATTGACGTTGAGCAACTAAACACGCATTTTGTCATTGAAATTTTTAAAAACAATTTTTCTACTAATTTCATGTCATATCTTGAACTTATTCAACACGATTATAATGACATCTTATTTTCCAGTTCAGTGGAAGTTGGCTAAGGTAATCCCAATTAAAAAGAAACATGACTCCAGTTATTTCGAAAATTTCATTAGTTCCCATGTTGCCAAAGATTTTGGAGCACATTTTAAAGTGTCAGCTATTGCTTTTTATTGAAAGTCAGTCGTGGCTGAATGACTGATTAATCATGATTTAAACTTGAGTTTATCCTATCGTGACACACGCATTGTAGTGGTCCACAGTGTACATTGTTTGGGAGTAGTATTAGATGACAAACTAAGCTTTAACTGTCATCTGGATAATGTAGTCCGGCGTTTAAATTATTCTCTGCGAAGTTTTTATAACACTGATTTAGTGTTGCCTAGATCGATTAAGGAGAAATTGGTTCATGCTTATATCATACCTAGTATTCTATATTGTTTAGAGCTATATCATGGCACTAATAAACAAGATATGAGGAAAATTCAGGTGGCGTTTAATAGAGTTATGAAATATTTGTGTTCACTGAGGCGTCGTGTTCCTATAACACCGTCTATTAGGCGTTTCTTGGGCTGTAGTTTTAAAAATTATATCGATTTGGGGTTTTTGTTGTTATTTTATAAAGTTGTTCGACTGTGTAGTCCTCAATTTCTTTTTAATTCATTAAATTTCTCACATATATAATTTGCCAGAAAGCTTTAAATTACCAGTCAAAAAATAAACAAATAAGTTTAATAAAAATACAGCAACGTTCTGTTATAAAAAAACTGAAAATTTGGCCGACTTTTGTTCCAATTTTCATGTATTCATGTATTATGCCAATTATAAGTTCCTTTCATTGCTTCTTATCCATACCCCTAATACTACATTAATATATTACTATATTTATCTCCCTGTCCTCGAACACTGCATTATCTGCATGCGTTTAAATCCCTTCAGAATTGCCCTGTTGCCTTTAAACTTTGACAGCTAGTCAATGCACTTGTCAAACACATGTAAACATACTAAAGTGAACGAGAAAAAATGAAGAAATTTTTCCACAGTGCGAAAAAGAAATGAAACACGACCTTACCGAAAGAGAAAAATTCATTTCTGGCCCAGAAATACGGTAGAAATCGAAAAGAAAACCTAAGCAATTAAGAAAGTATCCAATAAAGTTTATGGAATATGATTCTTTCGCAAAGAAATCCTCAAGATTAGTTTGCAAAACACAATGAAAGCTTAAGAAAAATGTGAGAAATTCGTATTGTAAAAAAGGTGATTAATGTGAACGAGTGAAAACCAGAAAAAAGAAGGAAAAAGTGAAATTCAATAGAATGACGAGAAAAAACGACCATTATTGATGTATTAAAGCACAAAATCATGTTGGCAAAATGTAATTCTATAACTTTGTGAAAAAGTTGCGCTGTATAACTAGAGAAATCAATGAAAATATGGTGACAATTTCGACGAGTTCCAAGGAAGAATCCCAAACGAAATATCTTCAGTGAACGTTTGTGAACGTTAAGTAAGTGTATGCGTGCTGGCGTGAGTGAGTGCGTGTGTGCGTAGTGTAGAGTAAGGAGCTGTGGGGAGAGGAGAGTTGCAAACTCCCCATTTACACCCGGGAGTCTCGGATTACGACAGCGACGTGAAATATCACGGTGAAAAGACACGGTCAGAAGACATCCATCCGAACGAACAATACTCTCAAGGTTTTCATCATCATTCATCGCCGTTGTCATTGTTGTTGCCAGCGCCAACGTCGTCGTCGTCGCCACCTTCGCCGCTGTCTTTGCTCTGGCTGACTTTTGTTTACATTTTTGTGTGCCACAAAACGTCAAACAACAACGACCTAAAGAGTGGGAGAGGAGCGAAATCTTGGAAACTTTGTTTTTGCTGCCTCTGCTTTGTTCTCCTCGTCATCGTAATCGTCGTTGTTGTTTGGCAATGCCTGGGCGTAAGCCATGGGTTCTCAGACCTTGGAAATATTACGTCAAGGCGTCTGGGCCTCTCTAACTGGCGGCTGGTTCTACGATCCCCATCAAAGTGTCTTCTGCAATGTGGTCCATCTATACCTGTGGCTGTTTCTGCTGTGCACCCCATTTGTGGCCTACCTCTACTTCCCGGGAACATGGCTGACCTGGTGCATTTACTGCCTTCTAACCAGTGTCACAATACTGGTTCTGAAGGTGGCCAACATGGCATTGCATCGATTGTACGACCGAGCCCAGTCAATGTCAGAGGCCAACATAAAGCAGCATTTTTTCAAGGTTACCAAGGAAACAACAACGTTGCCGGAAAGGTATGTGACCTAAATTAGTTGGCCATAAATAAGCAAAATCTTCATCCAGCCATTCTCACGTCAATCTTATTCGTTCTTCTTATATGTACGCACACGTTTGTGTGTGCGTGTGTATGTGTGCTTGAACATGCGTGTGTATTTTGCAGAAATCGAGACAATGAACCCGGCATTGAATTGAAGGTAATGCACGAGAATGGCCATGAGGCGGGTGAGGATATGGCCGCTTCCGTGGAGAAGGCTATCAATGAAATCAGCGGTGAGAATAGTATGGTGTCCATCGATAACGTTAATAGTATCATAGGTAAGCCAGAATAAGAGTTGAAACAAATAAAAAACACACAAAAAGTAGCATTCAAAACAATAAAGACTGCCTGATATATTTGACTAGAACAAAGTAAAGGAAATTGGGTGCTGTACAAAAGATAACAACTATCTATTATGCACTGAAGTCAATAATTGGTGTCCTTTCCATAAGAACTCTAATTTCTAATAAGAAAACGAAACTTATAAGCAGAATGGATGTCATATACAGAAGTTTTACTTTAGCATTTTCGATGTATAACTTATTTTTAAAGCCTTAACAGAGTTCATCCTTCAAGCGATCCAAAAGTCATAATAAATCGCCGACAATTGATCGTTTTCGATGGCGAAGAGAGTCTTCCCCCTCAAGAAGCAACATTCAATTAACACGTTAAACTTTGAATTTATCATTGTACACAAGCACAAGTAGCGTCACTTAAGACGCTCTAACTCAAAACACAAATGATCAAGAAAATGTATAAAATCTTGACAGGCTTCCATTTTCTTAAAAAGTATCGATATTTTTGTTGTATTTGCCATACGGCCATAGAAAAGAATTCCAAATACTTTGATCTGCTATGCTTTTTTTTTAATTCGTTGCACCAAAAAGCCTCCTGGAATAGCAACTGGTACAAGAACTTTATCAATATCTGCAGTACACTTCGTATTCCTGACTAAAATCAATGCCTCCTAATTTACAATCTAAGCGCATCTATAACATTAAATTAAGTGTGGTAATGTACCATGTAGAAATTTCGGTTTTCTCATTTTAACAGTGTTTCTTTACCAGGGATTGTGTAGACTTGATTTTCATTTCTCGGTATATGTTGCCACCGTGTGTCAGAAACATGGAGGTTATGGATCGGTGCGCTGTAGTAATTGGGAGAGTTTGGGGATATGCACCCTTAAAATGTGTAGCCTTCTATATGCTTGATTACCTACGTTTTTCGCTCGGCTCAATCTTGTGCAAATTTGGATGTAATTGATCGAGGTCGATTTAACACCACGTAATTAATCTGCTTTCTCGTATTTAGATCTGGCGATATCAATGTGGTCACTTAGTATAACTTGCCTTACTGTGGCGATACTATCCAGCAAAAAGGCAAATTAAGGAGTATTAAAAGCGTCATAGCTAATAATTTGAAGGGTTTTACAATTGGAGACAATGATTTTAATATTGTCTTTACGTCGGATGGATTTCAAACAGGGATATTACTAACTTCATTTAAAACAAGGCTACAAACTTTTATTTAAAAAATGAGAAAAGATCGAAGAATTTAGATAATTATTTAGTAAAATCAATACCCCCAATTTACAATGCAAATGCGCCTATAACATTAAATTAAGTTTATCTCAATTTGGGTAGAAATATTTTTCTGACAGAATTCCCTTGCTACCAGCACTTCAGACTTGTGTTGTTAATTCACTTCTTTGTGAATTATCTTTCCTATGGAATATTGGGAAGTCGTTTTGATTCCACATTAATTTTTAAGAACTTCAGGTGGCAAACTGACTTCGCCTGACAAAAACGACTTTACCTGAAGCAGTGAAAATATGCTTCCAAATTTTTTGGTAGTAGAAAGTTTCTTATATAAACTGAGTTTGTTGGTTATTTATTTTTTTTTTTTTTTGCATTAAAATCTAGAATAATTCAAGAATTCAAGTCCTTCTGCATGGCAGCCGTAGCAAACGTCTTTAGTTTATACGTCGAGTGCGTCCTCCATCGCATTTCCTGGAGCACTATTGAAATCTAACAGCACTAATTTAACGACTGAAAGCCCTCGTTTATTGCATGAACACATTTCTCTAAAGACAATGGCGTCATATATTATTAGGTGCGCAAATAAGTCCCCGCTGTTTGCCAATAGATGGCTCCAGCTGTAAGTGCTAGTCAATTCTGCCATGACCTAAAAGTAATGAGTTAATCTTAGACATATGGTAAACATACCGCCTCGACACAATAGTGATATTCTTTTGGTTGTGTGAATGCTCGTATGCCTGATTTTGTGTCAAATAATCGTCATATGCAGGAAGTATTGATTTTCTCCTTTCAATCGAAGAAAACGGCGGCAGAAGCTCATCGAGAGCTTCAAAACGTTTACGGAGATGCTGCTTTAAGCAAAACAAGGTGTCGAGATTCATTCCGATGGTGATTTTGATGTTGACGACCGTTTGCGTGAAGGAAGACGAAAAACCTTCGAAGACACTGAACTGACGGCATTGCTTGATGGGGATGTCTATCAAACGCAGATAGGGCTTGCTTCGGTATTCGAATTAGTTATCCGCCAAGCCATTTTTAAGCGTTTGCATGCGTTGGGAATGATTCAATAGCAAGGAACTTGGGTTCCTTACGAGTTGAAGCCAAGGGACGTTGAGCGTCGTTTTGTCGCCTGTGAACAACTGCTTTAGCGACAAAAAGGAAGGGTTTTCTTCATCGTATTGTAACGAATGATGGAAAATGGATTCATTACAGCCATTAATGTTGACAGAAAGTCATGGGGGCTGCCCGGTCATGCTTTTACGTTGTCGCCTCGGCCGAATATTCACGCTGCGAAGGTTATGCTCTGTATTTGTTGGGACCAGTTTGGTGTTATTTATTGCGAGCTGTTGAAACCAAGCGAAACTATCACTAGAGATCGGTATCGACTTCAATTAATGCGATTGAGCCGAGCTCTGAGCGAGAAATGCCCACAATACACGGAGAGGCACGAAAAAGTGATTATTCAGCATGACAACGCTCGGCATCACGTTGCCAAGATGGGGAAGTCTTACCCCATCCGCCATAATCTGCAGATACTGCGGCATCCAATTATCACTTGTTCCGTTCGATGACACAGGGTCTGACTGACCAGCAGTCCACTCATCAAGGAATCATCAAGGAATTCGTGGATAACCTCAAAAGATGAACAGTTTTACCGTGACGGAATTCGGGCTTTGCCAGAAAGATGGGGAAAATGTAGTAGGATTGATAACAGTAACGTCTCTAAAACTTTATCAAATGAGTGAGTTGAGTGATTTTAAAAATAGATTGCGCATAAGCTTGCTGAATGTGAGAGGTTCTCCTGAATGTGAGATTGCGCATAAGCTTGCTGAATGTGAGAGGTTCTCCTACATCTTATTAATGAGATGCAAGGGAATAGCAATGAAACCATTTTCTTTCTTGAGCTGGTTTTTTATTTAATAGGATAGAAATTATCCGTTAAACGTTCCAGCAACCAGGGACTACTAATAGATTGAAATATATGTCGAGACGATGCGTAAGATAATTCAGGGCTGAGCGCCTGATGCCGTTTGGACCAAAAACTTGCGAGCTTGCTGCATATATTATTGGTGAAGAAGCAAGTATTAAGATCTCGGTTGAGAAACTTGGTTCTTCGTGCCATTTATCGCACATTTCTTGGCTCCGAACGTTGAAGTTTATTGGACGCAAACGTACGTTTGAGGAGCACAGTTTCGTAATGGGGTTTATCTATTGAGCAAATCTATCTGGTAGTAGCATCATATACGGTACTTCGTAATGTTGCTTACTAGTTGGTGGGTCTTAATCTCTCAGAGATTAAATTAGTAGGAGGCATAGTGTGTATAGAAGTCAACTACCTATTTTATATTATGGGATGAATTGATTATACAAGGCTTTCTAAAAATGAAAATTAAATAAATCAACATTTCCTATAGCAAATGTTTTCGGGGGTTATATTTTGCGTGTTGAACTTTATCTGCTTATATTTGAAATCTGCCTTTCTAAATAAAAATAGAATGTATAATAACTATCAAAAGGGACCTCCTGCTGCCACGAAAGGCTCAGCGAATTAAACAAATAACGCTATGGAATGGTGAAAATGACTAATTGTTTTTTGTTTCCGTCACGGCGCTGCAATTTCAAAACATTTTATCATACAATTTTGTTTCCTTTTGCTTTATACGAGTTTACTGTTCTTAAAAAAATACTGTGTAAAGCAATATTAATTAAACAAAATTGATAATTTCCCATTAAACACACATATTGATATCTGTTCACAATCAAATTCATTCCCATAAAGTTTATTCCCCTTTCAAAATGGATCAATAAAGGGAATACAGGTCAAGATAATCAAGAGGAAGAGTGATAAATTACAGCTTTAAAACTCAGTTAAAATCTGTGTTTGAAATAGGTGAAGACAGTAGTCAAACGTTGCCATGATATTCTGTCATCTTAATATACCTGTAAACATGTTCAGAGAGCAAAAGACAGAAACAAACATTTAATGCCATGCGTTTTAAGACGTTATTGAGGTCAGTTTTAGATAGACATTTCTGCAAGAACATAAAACCCCTTTACAACAACTATGCAATTATTGTTCGGTAAATAGGGCAAACAAATTTTCGGACTAGATGTCCTGTAGGGAAAGTTTAATTAAATTGTTTGAAGAACTTAGTATGCGGGCTTTTCTTGTGCCCCTAATAATGTTTGCCATTTGAACAATTGAATCTGCCAAAATTTGATAAAATAAGTCAAACCTATAAGTCTATCTTTGTCTGACTCGTAAAGGCTTTGGGTTATGCGTAGTTAATAATTAATTAATTGAGAAAATTTAAATACATTACTTTTTAAAACCTTTTCCTTTTTTAGTAATATTTTCGCTCTACTTTCAGATTTAAAGGTTGACGTTCACCGCAAAAACAGTTCCGAATCAATTGAATTAATGTTTTACGCCCCCTCAATGATCTCCGGTAATAGCCAACAGGACCAACAATCTTTGGCCGGCAATACAAGCCAATCGAAATCAATACGTTCCTCGCACACGATCAACAACAATATTGTTAATATTAATTCATCGACACCCATTACAGATCCACAAGCCAAATACATAACCGTTTATCCCAAAGACAACAGTCCTGTTGCCTCATCCAGTTCAAATGTCCATAATAGCTCCACAAATACTCCTCAATCGTCAAATGCTTTGATTGGGCCAAAGCCACCACATCTGGTACGAAAATCGTCGGAGATTGTACGTGGCAGCCATCAACGTAGACGATTAGAACGCCAATCTAGTTTAGACGCCGCAGCTGAATCGGCCATTGTGGCGAAATTAATGCAGAGACAAATATCGGAAGCCGCAAAATCATCTGTGTCTGGAGCTACCGCTTCCTCAGGAGCAAATGCTGAGAAATGTGATAGTTTTTTACACGCACAAATATCTAAAGCAAGCACATCAGCAGCAAGCGCAAGTCAACAACGACCAAGTACAACGATTTCTTCGGCGTCTGATACTGCTAAAGCATCCTCCTTAAATCCGAATTCGTGCTCAAGTGCAGCTTTAAAATCATCTCGTCTACAGAGACATCGTTCCTCGGAGACACACGATGAACGTTTGAAACAGCAACAGAGGGTGGCCTCAACTAGTGGCACCAGTGGAGGTGGTATATTTCTTTCAATACACCATGAACATGGTCGTCATCATCCTCACCACCGACATCATCATCATACGCATCGGCGAGGAGCCAGTTCTGGCGGCCAACCAATGGCCAGTAGTGGTTCAGTAGTCGTTTTGGGTACCAATGTGGATGCCAGTGATAGCTTCGATGTGGACGATATGGAGCTAGGCTTAGGCGGTAGTGCAAATATCGTTACTCATGGCAGTAGCCATTTGGGAAGCGATGGAAGAGTACGAGCGTGCCCATCATGGATTCTAGGTAAGGGATATTATTGCTAACAAATTTTACCATTTAGGGGCTAATGTTGACAAACGACAAATATAAAATGTGTGCCCGTCCTACAGGGAATTTAAAGTATAGTTACTTTTAAGAACATAAATTAGAATAGATTATCTTACAGAAACAACTGATTTACAGTGTTAACAAAATTGTTGATTGTATTCAGAGAAAGAAATGACAAGTAAAACTCTTAGGCAAAAAAAATTTTTAAACAGAGCTTTTTTATGAGCAATTTAGTTGCAGACAATTTTTTATAATAATTTTTGACTGATACAGAGCACTTTTGTTGAGAACTTTTTGTAGTAGAAATGCTATTTAAAACCATTTTTCATAGCAAGGTGAGGGAGCGGATTGGTTTTTCATACGAAACAAGGAACTGCTTTATTTTGTTGAAACTGTTAAATTCCGATATTGTTTTCAGAAAAATTGCTTTCTTAGAGAAAATGTTACGAGAAAGGGATTTCTTAATAAATATATATTTCTTCATTTTTTATATAAAGAAAATTGAATTAAAGAAGAAGAATTAATCAAATTTAATTGGGACTTTCTTGTATACGACGAACACAAGCTGATAATCCAACTTTCTCTCAAAAGTTCAGTTTCATGCTGAAATTTTAAAGTTATGAAGTATAATATAACGCTCAAGTTCCTGGTACTTCAGTTCTAATTTTGTCATAGAATTTAAAAAACTGCACAAGAATGTTCGGAAAATATTTACTTACAAAAGAATTGGCTATGCCCAAGCATAATCGTAGAAAATATTACCTAAATCGTTATATTTACTTTACAAGTTTTTTTTTTTTTATATAAAATATTGCAAGAGACGACATAATTATACTGCTTTCTTTCCTCCCACAGGCCGGTATGAATACCATCGTTGCATATTCGAATGTTACCACCTGCTTGTGCTTTACTTTATCTACACTTTATTTGCTTTGGTAACCATAATCGGTATCTTTTTTTAGCCGCCTTCTTTTTGTGCAGGTGCATTTCGCTAGTTCATGTAGATATCAAGATTTTATTGCATTTGGTTCCAGAATGAAACTACAAATAATTCTTATAATTGTCAACAATTATAAACAATTTTCTTTCTGATTCATTTAACGAAACTTAAGAAAAAACCCAAATGACATTTATAAATAGCTTTGAAAATTTCTGAGGGCCTGATCTCTGCAATTCGGAAAAAAGATATTTGAGGCATTTCTAACTTTCCAAATTTCGCTTTAGATATTCTTGCCGCTTCGGGCTACGTTTCGAATAAGAAAAAAATCAAAGCATTAACTGAGATTTGATTCGAATATGAATCAAAACCAAACTTCTGAAACTGAACTTTCGTGAAGGTCCTTGTTATATTCATATGTATTCGAGTTTGAATGAATTTATGCAGGGCTCTATTTCCTACATGCTATTTGAGCGCTATCTATCATACATTAAATGGCCTGTTGGCAGAATAAACAGCAACTTGCGATATGTTTACGGCAATCGGAAAAAATATATAGGCATACAATATTTCAGCATTTTTCATTTTCCAGTCAGCCAGAGGTGACTACGTCTTTAAAGATGACAATTTTCCCAATAGAAGTTCAGCAAAGCAGCTTATTTTTTAACAATAGGTAGTAGTAGTAGTAGTAGTTTTTTTTACGGCTAAACTTAACACCATTTCAAACATTTTTTTGGAACTAAGGTTTAGTAAGCTTTTCTACGGCTGAACTTACCGATATTTACAATATTTTTTTATTAATTTTTTTTCTCCACACTTTTTAGACCTCTTTGCTAATTTCTTTTTCTGTTTTTTATTTAGGTTCGTCCTCTGATGTTTTTATTGAAGATGACAGCTTTACCAAATCTGATCTGGGCATAGAACAACTAGATGATCTTTCTGCTGCCACCTCCACCCGTTCCCATACACATTCAAATCAATATCGTCTAAATCATCATTCTCAAAACTCAACTGGAAGAGGCAATATTTCCAAGGATCCCATATGCACAATATCTGCCTTGCAACTGCATAAAAGGCCGCGTCGTGAAGGGGCAATCAAGCGCCGTAGGCACTCGAATGCCAGTACGGCTTTGTTTAAAACATCGACTGAAAGTTCCTCAAATGTAGGCCAACAGCCAAGCAATCCAACGACAGTTCGTCGTATTAAGAGCGCAGCTTTAGAGGTGGCTTGTCCTCGACCCTCAGTGTCAAATCTTTGCCCTCATCCGAATAGTGTAGAGGCCATAAATGGCCAGCAGCAAATCAAAAATCCTCAAAATGCTCTTCTACCGCCGCCCAGCAAAACCTTGGTACGAAATCCTCACCTTAATTTATGTCCTAAATTTGGTGGAAGCTTTGGTGGTAGTTCAACGAATAGCAGCCTTGATTTTGGCTCCACGAATGCTTTGATAGATCCAGTGTACGAAATAAAGGAGCAAAGGACTAAGAATGGGGACGATAAGATAAAGGAAGACTCTCGAGAAATTACGAATGAAAACAGTATTATTCTTGCAGAGACTTTAGATGAGGAGTCTTTGGGCGCTGTAGGAGGAGTGTGTCCACACCATTTTCTACATTCTTCACAGCATCAGCAGCAGCATCATTACCATCATTCCCATTCCCATCATCATAGTGCCGAATCGGATGTTGGCCAAATTTTAAATGACACAAAAGAAGATGACGATGATGACGACGATGAAATAGAGGTTGAGGATGCTGCAGAGGATGAGGAAGAAGAAAGTGAGAACCCTAATGGGGAACAAGACTCAGATTCCAATGAAGATGATGATGACGACGATGAGTTTAAAGATTTTGATTATAATGTGGAACACATTTTAGAGGTCTTGGAGCATACCCACAACCAATTAGATGACGATTTACGGGCTCAACAACAGCAACAACAACAAAGACAACATTTAAGTTCCTTAAAGGAAAGCAAAAGAAAGTCCACGGATCATGAGGAGAAAGCTAAACAAAAATTGAAAGAAGATGTCGATGAGGACGAAGATGAGGATGACAATGACGGCGCTTTGGCTTTAACTAGGGAGCATCTACATTCCACTGATTCGGAGACCGACAATAATGGTTCCCGTTCCCCCCTGCTGAACAATAAGAAATGGGCCACCATTTCAGCAACAATCATTAAAGAGAAAACCATTGATAAAGCTTTAAAGGATGAAATAAAAAACGTACAAAAACAAAAACATTCCATTAAAAAACAAATTAACCTGAAAACATTAAATCAACCCCTTGCTGATTTGCCACAATCTTCTCCAAACGTTCCTAAACAACCACATTCATCCGGAGCTTCGGCTCCTTCAGTAGTAGCCCATCCCAAAGGCAATGAAGCCGATTCGGGTTGCCCCTCAAGCGACTGCGAACAAATCAGTGCCAGTTCCAAAGACGTTCTACTTAATATATCCAACGAAAAGGTTCACAACGAGAAGCCAATTAAGCCTAGGGAAGAATCTTCTCATGAACATGTTCTTATTGCATCTTCGTCATCGAATGTAGGCAAACGATTGGGCGCCATACCGAAGCAAGTGCAATACCGTGAGATCGACGAGCGTGCGACAGGGGATAGTTTTCCAAATGCGTCATCTTCTTGCTCTCACCACAGCTACAAACGTCACGCGGGTAATTGGAGTTCCGTCGCTCCCACACAACAATCGCAATTGCAATCGCATCCCGCCCCTGCTGGTCTCAAAGGCATTTCTCGCACATCCTCCTCATCGAATAGTTCTCATAGTGTTAGCGCTGAATCGTTTACAGCTGATATCCATAAAATGTTGTGGTTAATGCACGGCGGTTCAGTGGATGAACGAGGCCGACCAGTCAATCACGCCAGTAATACCGAAACCTTGGCCTCTTTCCCGGCGGCGCCCAACAGCCAAAGCAGTAACATGTCCAATGCTCATTTACAGTTCTATCAGCATGCTTTGAAAGCTTTGAATTCGGCCTCCTCGGCTGAACGACTGGCATTAACCGAACGTTTGTATCATCGAGAACAATTGCTGAGGAGGAGTATGCGTCAGAGATCAGTAGGAGTCGATGCAGATTCCACCTCCAGTAACCATCTCAACAGCAATGCTATCGAACAATGGCCCATAGACAGTAATGCGGCCATGTCTCATATAATGTCAGCCTCATCATCATCCACTGCAGCCGCTGCATCTAGAAACGCTGTTCCATTGACTCAAGTAATGATAGATTCTCCTTCTTCCTCGACAGTGTTAAACAACCGAAATGTCAGCAGTGCCACAACCGTTTCCCTGAAAGGCTTCATACAGGAATTTATCAACGATGAGTTGCGCAACATGGAAACGGCACAAAGGGTACAATCGACACCTTTAGTCACCTCGAGCAACTCAGCCGCCATGGCGGCAATACTCAATGTGGATGGTCATCACATAGATAATTACTGTGATTACTGGCGTCCCGCCTGTATGCTGACAGCGGAGAAGCCATCTGTTGCACCAAAATCCTTCTATAAATATCGCTTTAAGCTAGGTTCCTTCAAGCAGGAATTCAAAATCTCCATGGATCGTTTGGAATTAATGGCTTTGTTTGATCGTGACATCCACTGGATCCATATAATGTTGTCAGTTGTACTCAGTGCTGCCGTTGCCTATTTGGGTTCATCCATTTTGCAACTCAACTACTACAAGGATGTGTTCGCCTTCCTCTTTTGTGCAGTTATAGCGGGTTCCCAATACTCACTGCTGAAGAGTGTCCAACCAGATGCCGCTTCGCCCATACATGGTTTTAATAAGACCGTGGCTTACTCTCGCGCCATCTATTTTTGCATATGCTCGGCTCTGCTGCTAACGCTTCAAAAGCTGAAAATGGGCTACGATATGGTAGCAATGAAAGGCGATGCAATTGAAGAGCTGACGTTCTTTGGTTTACACTTTTATCCCGCAGAAGTTAATGGCTTGGTTTTACAAGCTTTGTATATATTCTTGCTAAGTTTCCCGTTGATCTTTTCGTTGGGTTTATTTCCACAAATCAATACGTTTACGATGTATTTATTGGAACAATTTGATATGCACGTGTTCGGCGGCAATGCAGCGGGCAGTTTATTGGGTAAGTGTTGGAGCAAGTAAAATAACAGAGGACACAGAAGACAAAGAAAGAGGAGAGAAAATGTTAGTTATTTGATGTGAAAATATAATAGAAAAAGTCACTTGATAAATATAAATATTATGGAGTTCAGTTATAGTGAACAACGGTCAGTACTTTCGATAAATTACCTTAGACTTTAAGAAATGTAGTGACTTTAGATAAAATGCAAAACAAGATACCTAGAAAAGAAATCGTCTTTTGCGCTATTTTTCTAATTCTCACAGAGTTCTCACAGTGTTGTTGTAATTTGAACCTTCTAGCACAACTTTGGTTGCCATCATTTGTGCTGTGCACCGAGTTCATTGCCGACGAGTTTTCGCTGCACTTTGAGGAGATTGATGAGACGGTACTCATCGTTGACGATTATAGGTCTATATATTTTTAGAAATAAATTTTCTCTCGGATAGTCACAGAACGGATTCATTCGCTTATATCATATTCTATGCCATGCAGAAGGATAGGTAAAGCATATAACAAAGTATATAACAAAGTTCCCTAAGAGATGTCTTTGCTTTCTTTATTCATTTTATTGACACCGGGCACGAATTAGGCATCGATATGTCGTAAGAATTATATAAAATCACACATTATCTTAAAGTTATAGTTGTTGACGTCCCCGCAACGTTCAGTCCTACCAAAGCAAATAACGTGGTTGTATTTCCTTTTCCCAAACCCACTTTTACTGACGCCCTTTCAATGTTTGAGAAGACTACAGCAACATATCGCAATTTCTTATGTGGCTTCTGGTTAGTTTCACCGCGGCGAGGAATATGATGGTAAGCGGAAGCAATTTCCGACATGAAGATATCTTCAAGATAACTTCGCTATCTCCTGGTTAAAACACAAAGTACCAGATTGATCATGCGGAGAAATAGATAGAAGGCATGTTTGTATTGTAATGCAAGTTTGTATGATTCGCGGATTTAAAATACATATAATTGGATTTCCACCTAGTTTTATTAAGGCACGAATGAGATTGGGACTGAGCGTACGTGAATAAACCCAAATAAAGCTAAATATCGCAAAGCTGTAGATAGTAAGATATTCGTAGCCTATTACACCAAACTGTCATAACTATTATTACACAACGGCGCTAATCATAGTATTTCTGACTGACTGACGATGGTAACTGATAGATACAAGCCGCACTCAGAAAAGCGTTGGTGGGATTAGGATCAAAAATATCACACAACGTCTGAGGAAATTAACATTGCGCTTAAAGGACAGAATTGGAGCCAATTGTGATATGAATTGAGAGGAGTTGTTATAAAGGGAAGAACAGAGAAGTGGACTAGAAATTGTTATGTACGGATCAGGAAAGTAATAATATATATGTAGAAGCGTACAGGAATCGTAGAAACTTGTATCAAAGATTAAAGGGTTATATTCGAATATAAAATCGATTATAAACAACACTAGATTTTCTATCTGATATATATAATCAAAGACTTAAAGACTACATATCCTGAGGTCAGGTTAGCGGTCTTAAAAGATGTAATAGTTAAAAAGATTGATTTTGTCCTCCAAAATTGCCAATTTTGAGCTACTAAATGAACGATATATTCTTAAGTAAGTAATTTCTTCGTGATAGTTTATACTAAAGTGACACTAAAACCATTTCCTGAAAGCAACAAGGAGCTAAAGTGTTTTTATCTATTTATCTTTCGTTAGCGAAAGAAAGTGTCAATTTAGGAACGATATCCCTTATTTTAAAAATTGGTTCCAAAATATTTTCTTCATATGGTTATATGCACTGAAATTATATGGTAGGTGACAAGAAATAGAAGCGTACAAGAAGAAGAATTTATGTACTATGCTAAAGTATACCGTAAAACTAGAATATAAATATAAGCATAACAAATATTCGTTCAAATTAATTTTAGGTTCATTTCTGTGTGTTCTGCGTTCCATTTTTGGCGTACTACTACTCTATGGGCCCATATACGCTGCCCTCAATGAAGGCAAAGGTACCCAACACATTATCTTCTCCATATTTTGTGCCCTGCTCGTACCTCTAGGCTATCATCTTTCTCGCTCTGCCAGTGATTTTAGTCATGTTTGGGCCTTGATCAAAAATTGTATTATGTCTACCTATCATGAAGACGATGATGAATTGAGTACAGCCAGTACTCAAAAACTCACATCCAGCAAGACGAAACGAAGTTCTTCCAAGAAGCGTGAACGAGAAAGAGGCGACACAGCAGAGGGTGATAATAAACAGGCTCAAAGTGAAAATATCGAAATGTCTTCGTTGGAAAAATTGCAAAGAGACATACACCGAAGTGAGCATGATGATCTGGAAGAAGCCGAAGGGGAAGCTGAGGCCGAAGAGGAAACAGAAACCAACGAATTGTCGGAAGACAAGGAACATTTGGACGAAAAGAGAAGTAAATCGAAAGGTTCTTCGTTGGGCAGCAGTACTCAGACATTAGGCAAAACCATATCGACGAGTAAAAAGGCTATAACAGCTTCTAGTAGCTCTTGCAACACAAATTTGGAAACAGAGAATAATTTAAAAGAAGCGGACGAAACTGCCGTTTCTTCTTTGCAACAAAGAGACTGTAAAGGGAAGGATGACACAAATACTGCAACGGCGGCCAAAGAGACTGATCCGGACAAAGTTTCCACTTCGTCGATAACAAATCCTGCAGAAATGTCCACTCTCACTGGTGTAGTTAACGAAACAGAGACCAATGAAAACGATTTGCTAACAATGAATTGCCAGGATAATTCCAACAGTAGTGAGACGGAGAGTAACACCGATCCATTGCCCAAGAAACTGCAGCACACAGTCTATACACGTTTAAAGAATGATTTTGTGGTTACCATTTTTCTCTCCGTTGTGGTTTTGGGTCTGCACTGTAGTACAGTTTTTACAGTCCTACAGCCCGACCTTAATATAGTCCTATATGGTTTTACAGGAGCTTTGGGTTTTCTTCTGCACTATGTGATACCACAAATGCGTAAGCACATGCCTTGGCTGTGTTTTGCAAAACCTTTGTTGCGACAAAAGGAATATGGGCGCTATGAGGTTACAAATGCTCCGAAAATCATGTGGTTTGAAAAGTTCTACATCTATTTATGCCTGATCGAGAGAAATGTGTTGTTTCCCTTGTTGGCCATCTCAGCTTTGACGGCCGATTCTTCAGTGATAGCAGTAAAGTATGGTATTGCTTGGGGTTCGCTTATTGTGGCTGTATGTGCTTTGAAATGTAAGTTTTGTGGGGAACTACAATTGAGAGAAATAATCTAATAGGTGTGTATGTGTGTGTGTGTTTTTTTTTTGTAGTTATCCGTAATGCTTATTCGGATCCTACAAATCAGTACCTGATTGTTATGTTTACTGTTCTGTTCTTTCGTGTGGATTTCGTAATGGCCTCGGAAACATTTCTCATAGACTACTTCTTTGTATCGCTGGCCTTTCGCAAATGTTGTGACTTCTTTTTAAAGGTAAGAACAATTGGAAATAAATTTACAAAAAAAAATATGGTGATATTTTATTTCTCCCTTTAGCTTCAATTTATTGTAACGTATATTGCGCCTTGGCAAATTACTTGGGGCTCGGCCTTTCATGCTTTTGCCCAGCCCTTTAGTGTACCCCATTCCGCAATGTTGTTCTTACAGGCTGGCATATCTTCGATATTATCCACACCATTGAATCCCTTTTTGGGCAGTGCTATTTTTCTTACCTCCTACGTGAGACCGATCAAATTTTGGGAACGTGATTATAATACTCGACGTATAGATCATTCCAATACCCGTTTGAGTTCTCAGTTGGAACGAGATTTGGGAGCGGATGATAACAATTTGAATTCAATATTTTATGAGCACTTAACGCGTTCATTGCAGCACTCATTGTGTGGTGACTTAATAATGGGTCGTTGGGGAAATGTTAATCAGGGTGATTGTTTTGGTAAGTAAGAAAAAAAATTATAAATATTAAATTTTTAGAAGTGAACATGCATTTTTTAGTATGAGTTTCATGAACATCCGTTGTAAAAAAGAATTAAAGGAGGATATTTCTAATCGAAAAAATAACTCAAAGATCTTTTCCTAATAAGAAACTTATGTCAAAGGTGTAGTTTCCAGTAAAAGAAATTTTCAAATTGTACTTAAAAGTACACTTGTTTACTAAATGTACATATTAAATAAGGGCATGCCTAGTACACTTTCTAAATAAATTACGTATTAAAGTTTCTGAACTCACTTTTTAACACAAGTATTCCTACGTAAAAAATTTAGTACGAAAAGTATTTTAAGTTCTTTTGTAGAAAGAGTGATGGAATTTCACTTTCGATCAAATATTATTCAAAATGTTCTATTTTCGAATATCTAAAGGTGTGCTTGATGAAAAAGTTTGTTGCACTAAGAATACAGTATGAGAGAACAGTGAGAATAGTAGGAATACAATTAACTTTCCAATAAAAAATGTGCCAAATGCAGCTTTGCTAGATGGAATGTGGATTACAATTACGGTTTGCCGTGCTAAAAGTGCATTTAGTATGTTACTGATGCTAAATACGTTGAAACTACTCTGCCGCAAAAGATGTGCAAAAAAGTCGCCCATTTTAAAAGAAAAATGAGGAAAATGCTAAATTACACTTGGTCGCATTAACAGGGTAAAATAAAAAAAAGTGTATTCACGAACACCCCTCCGATTGTAATTTTTGGTTTGTGTGTTCCATTAAATGTTATTAGAAGAAAACTATAAAAATTAAGTCCAAAATCTCATAGTTTTGATTTGTACGTCCTTTTAGACGGAGAATGCCGTATTTGTGGCATCACATCTAAAGACAAAGAAAGCGTTATGTTAGTTGCAAAATTGGTACATTTTGCACAAGTTGGTTTGCCTCAAAATTTCGATTTGTATGTCCTTTTAGGCAGAGAATGTCTCATTTGTCGCGTCATACCTAACGACTGAGAAAGTGTTATATTTCCAAGATTATGATATACGAATTATGTTCTTTTGGAACAAGGATATCTTAAATTGAAGAAAGCCCCTTTAAGGATAATATCTTAAGATAATGTAATTTTTTTATATTTTTGTCGTTTATAGATCGATTTAGTACAAAAATCAAATTTCAGAGTGAAGTTTATAGCTATGGTGAAGAAAGTCTGCAATACAATGTAGAACAATTTGCTCAAAAATTTGGAATTAGGATACTCTCTTGGGGAATTGAGAAGTTTAATAATGTTTTGTAAACTTGGCTGCACTGCAAATATGTTTAATATTTGGTAACTATAGAGTTCATTTCATCCTTTTAAAGTTTGAAGTAAAACATTTACATTTTCGCTAATCATGTAGTAAAAAAAACCAAAATAAAAATTTTGAAACAGCGCAATTCACAAATCGTACCGATTTTGAGCCTGTTGCAGTTTTCTTATAACACTTTCTAATAGAATATATAAACAAAAAATTTTCAAAATTGAAAAGAGCCGGGAGGAAAAACATCTTTTCAAAAATTCATAAGTTTATCCAATGCACCCAAGGTTATGACGTTCAAAGTTTATCAAAGCAACTCGACTACGTCAAAAGTATACTTTTTGAAAGGTACTCCCTTTTGATAGGTACTCTATACCAGAAATTGTTTACTAAAGTGTACAATTTAAGAAAAATGTAATAAAATCAAATATTCCATGGCTTTTGATTGATTGACATATGCTTTCAATAAGAATTGTCAGGATTTTGCCAAATGCAATCACGGTTATGACGTTCAAGATTTATCAAAGTGCCTCAACTACATCAAGAGCAGACTTCTTGAAACCTTGGAAGTTGCTCTCTAGAGCAAATAGTTTACTAAATGTGATAAAATAACGCTCTCAATGTTATTTGATTACTAAATATATGTATTCTCAAGTAGAGAAATACCATTGAGTACAAATTATGCATTAAAGGCCGGCACATTAATAAATTAAATATGTACTAAATGTAAATTTTATTGCACTAAGATTGCACATTTTTAAAACTTTAAACTTATAAGTATTTTTTTGTGTTCAAAAAGTACACACTCTAAAAGAAAATATTCAAAATATGTGGCAAAAATTTTTTTCATTTTGACGAGGGTATGTTATCCACAAATGTGTACGCATGTACAGCCAACATAGTCCTTAAAGTTTGCATCCTTACCGAATGTTCCTTGTAGGGAATAATTCTAGGAAGAAAAATAAGCATTTGTTTTATATGGAAATAGCAAAATATCACCTTTTTATGTTCTTTTCTGGACAAGAAAAAAAGAATTTGGTGACAGCTAGGGCAACATATTTAAAGTGTTACTTCCTGACAAGGCCCCAGTTTGTTTTAAAAAATCAGCAGCTACTAATGAGTACACAACTGCAAGTAATCAATTCCATCATCAATAATTGATAATAAATAATCAATTAAAAGATCTTTTCCCAACTTATGTGTTGCAAAACCGGGGAATTGATTGCTATTAAGTAATCGTATTTAAAAATATGTAAGATTTATACATTTTACAAAATTTTCAAATTATTACTCATTTAAGTTCCAAATAAATGACAAAAAAATGCCTGTAAAACTATAAACTTCTTTGGTAATAAATCATAAATTTTGCTAACAATTGCATAGTTTAGGATTAGAACGTTTTGAAACGAATTCGCAATTACATAGTCCAGAACTGGTACGCTTTTTGCTAGGGTGATCATAGTTCATGAAAGTGTAACGGAATTAAGCGTTCCTTAGGAATAACACTTTTGCTAAATAGTTTCCTAACGATAAAGAGTTAAAAATACACCCCAAAACAAGAAAAAAAATATTTTTATTATATTATTCTAAAAATAAAATGTGGACTACAGTAGTCTGTGTACTAAAAGCCGTCTTTTTTTTGAGAGTAACAAAAAAAAAAAAGACAAATTCTTAATGTTTCCTTAACAACAAGTGTAAATGTTCGCTTTCTAAAGAATCTTGTCCAGTAAATTAGCATGTAAAAGGTCACATGCCATTTCAATTGAAAATATTTGATGAAAAACGGCAAAGTTGTATTTACTTGGTAGTGATAGTTTATAAATTTACTGATAGTTTATAAATTTAAGTTCTGAACACGTGTTATATTAAATATGCTTTATCCCCTCTTCTTCTCCCTTCAGTTTTAGCTTCTGATTATTTAAATTGTTTGGTTCACATCATTGAAATGGGCAACGGTTTGTGCACATTTCAAGTACGAGGTTTGGAGTTTAGAGGCACCTATTGCCAACAACGTGAGGTCGAGGCCATCACTGAAGATGTGGAGGACAACGATGGTTGTTGCTGCTGTGACCCTGGTCATTTGCCACGCATGCTCAGTGCCAATGCCATGTTTTCTACCCGTTGGCTGGCCTGGCAAGTGGTTGCTTCACAATACGTGGTCGAAGGTTATTCTATATCGGATAATTTAGCCAGTACCACCTTACAAGTATTCGAATATCGTAAAGTTTTGATTACCTATTACGTTAAGGTAAAGCAAAAATACTATTCAAATTATATCTAATTGTTGTTCTGTTTTTTAATTTTGTTTTTGTTATCTTCCTTCTAGAGTATCATTTATTATGTTATAAAAAATCCCAAACTGGATGAATGGCTTAGCTCTACGGTGATCCAGGAAGCTTTACAGCATACCCTCAGTCGTCAATTTGTGGATTTGGATCCAATTTTTAATTTCAATTTAGATGAAGATTTTGATTTTCGTGCGGTTGGCATAACACGCACCAGTTTCTGTTACGTCCATTTGAGTTGGCTTAATTTTTGCTACGACAAGCGCAAGGAAGCCTTGAATCCCCCACAGTCAACGGCAACGACAACCACCACAACAACAGTGGCTGGGCAAAACCATACACCCACCGCATCTCATATAGGCATTACCACGCAACCGCAACCTACAGCGGCGGTGTCAACTACCACAATAGCGAGTACACCGAATTTATCTACAGCACAACAAAAGTCACAATCTCAACAACAGTTGCGGATACGGCCTCAAAAGAGCGCTACTATGTCCGGCAGCAACGAAGTGGTGGTCAATTCAGTGGAGCAAATGGCAACCTCGCATTCATTAGCTAATATTTCACGCCAGGCTTCAGAAAGTGCTCCCGGCCTGACATCGGCAGCTACGCCTTTGACGAGATCCAGTAAATCAGCACCCTCTGGCAGCAAACATTCATATCAGAAAAGCGATTGTTCACCTTCGGCCAGACCGGAGGGCAGGGCCGCCTCAGCTGAGCCCTCACGTGGAACATCAACGGAAAAGCCGCCACCCATCCCACCCAAACTCAAAGTACCTTCCATAGCTAAAGATTCGCCCATCGTTTCTTTGTGCTTGGCTCTAAGCCTTTTGGCTCGCAGATCATTAGCTACTGCCTCGCAAAGCTCTCTGACGGGAGTGGAGTTCTTTTTGCATGGCCTCCATGCCTTGTTCAAGGGAGATTTTCGCATAACTTCGCCCAGAGACGAATGGGTCTTTGCTGATATGGACCTATTGCATGCGGTAGTAGCTCCTGCCGTAAAAATGGCCTTAAAGCTGCAGCAGGATCATATTTCCAACCCCGATGAGTTTCGAGATCCTGAGGCGTTATATGATGCCATTGACACTAGTGCCAAAGATTTGGTGATATCACATGAAGCTGATCCAGTGTGGAGAAGTGCTGTCTTGCGTGGAGCTCCAAACTTGTTGGCGCTTCGCCATGTAATGGAAGATGGCTCTGATGAATATCGTATTATACGCCTCGCCAAAAGGTTTCTTACCTTTCGTGTGATAAAACTGAATCGTGAATGTGTGCGCGGTTTGTGGGCTGGACAACAACAAGAGCTGATCTACTTGCGAAATCGTAATCCGGAGCGCGGCAGCATTCAAAATGCCAAGCAAGCTTTGCGCAATATTATAAACTCCAGCTGTGATCAACCCATTGGGTATCCCATCTACGTGTCTCCCTTGACCACCTCCTACGCTGATACCAATGATCAACTGAAGAAAGTGGTGGGCGGACCTATAACACCCGAAGCGATTAAAACGAATATTTTGGATTGGTGGCATCATATACGGGAAAAATGTCGACAAGGCTGCAGTTCGGGATCTTCAATAGAAGCAACTACGCATTTGGGCCTTCCTTCAGGAGCTTGTTCTAATCTCGGAGAAAGTGGTGACCTTAGGCAAGTTTACATTTCTCCGCCCATATATAATACTCTCACCGCTAGTACAATGTTTAGCCGTGCTACAGCCGCCGGTGGTGTGCCCGGAGCCACACTAAGTTCTCAGTTTGGCAGCGATGGCCTTTCTTCAATGCGTAGCTCTCTGACGGTCATGAAACCTTCGTCCACAACCTTGTTGGCAGGTCTGCTCAATCGCGAACAGGAAATGCTACGGGAATCCCGATCAATCAACAAACAACAGCTTTCGTCTTCCTCAGTACGCAGTGCTGAACGCGAGAGAAGGGCCACTTTACCCATTGCCAGTACCAGTTCAGTATTGCCAGAGGTCATTAAGGACTCGGACGATTCTTCACAAACGCTCGACAAGGATGTGTCCAACGATTGTGTAGCCGTTGCGGGGACAGGGTCAGCAAGTGCGGGAGGTATAAATTGTGCGGCTACCGGTAGTCCCCGTTACACAAAAATCTATTGTTCCTCGGGCAATCTGGGGATTGGTAATATAATTACCACTCCCGGTGATTACCCGCGCAAAACAAAAGGTCCCATTTGTCTAACGGCCGCAGCAGCAGGTGTGGTTGGTGGTAATTGTATGGCGAGCGTTACGGGAAATCTGCATGCAACATGTAGCGCAATGACAGGGCCGGGAGGAGGAACAGAGTCGGCGTCCGGATCGTGTAGTAGTAGAAATGATGTGGCCCAGCCTCGTTTTGCTTTATACGAAAAGGTGATAATCGTGGATGAACGAGAGGTAAGTGATAGACGAGCTAAACGAAATAAGCGATCAAAAAAAGGTCACTTAAATTGTAGGAAAATATTAATTTAATGATCGAAACTATTCCAAAAATACAGAAGAAAAAACTGAAAGCTCTTTCTTGGACGGAAAGAGTCTTCAAAATTTTGATTTGAAATCGTTCCTAAGAGAACAGCATGACATTTTTCTATAACACCTTTCGGTGCTTAAATTGCAACAAAAACATCAATGAAATATCCCCAATCAGTCTCATTACATTACAAAGTCGTTTCCGAAATTGAGATTTATTTAATGAGTTTGTTTAAGAATCAAACTGTGTGAAAAACTTTAGTTTCAGACTCGAGCCTGTTTTGAGAGGCTACGTTCTATCAGATTACCTCATACAATTTTGGATAAGATGGTTGAGCATCTCATTTAAAGTTGCGTTTCGGCTTTGGTTTGGCAATTTTGTCTAAAAGTATACCATTTGTTTGATTTTATTGCGTTTTCATAACAAACTTTTATTTCCGTATCCGATACATTTCTTATCTGAAATATAACCAGAAACTCACATTGATTTAGTTCAAAACATAATGAAAGAAATGGTTTGATTCAAGGAACCAAACCGAAACTTGTTTTATGCAGTTTTAATTTTTATTAGGTAGTTTCCGTTTCTTGGGAAAGCAATTGCTTCAAGTATTTTTTTCCTGAATTATATAAGTCACGGCCTCAGAACTTGTTTGTTCTCTGAATTGAAAATGTCGATGAACAAAACGTTTATTAACGAACCCGAATCGAAATTTAAGTGGAAAAGTAATTTCCATTTTTTTGTGTTTATTTTTCATATATTTCTCAAGTCAGTGTCATCTTTTTTTCTCCTTCAGATTTTCCATAACATTGATCAATGTCGTCGCATCATTTGGCCATTTGAAGCACTGCGTCAAAAAGGTGGCCGCATATCATGGGACGGTTGGGAGCCGCGGTCCGGTATGGTCGGTTACGTTATTCACATTTGGCGGCCCAATCATCCCAATAAAATTTGCCGCACTCCCCTGAATCGTGATGTGTATCTCATTGAAATCGGGGAAAACTATGTTCCTGTCACTGCCAGCGGTCTAAGGCAATATAACCAAGCCATGGATAGTGCACAAAAAGAAATCGAGATTTCTCGCCGCAATTCTCTCCAAAAAGAGATGGCTGAATTAAGACAGCAGCAAGTGGATCGGGGCCTAACGCCTATACTGGGCAGTAGTCTAGAATCTCCAACGTCCCTAATGAATGAAGTTGGGTCACGCAGTACAACAACGGGGAAATGTGGTATACAAGCGGTAAGTAGTAGTTCATCCGAAGACGAAAGTTGTCTAATGAATTCAGAAAAGGAAAGACATGAAGAGTATTTGAAAACTATCTGGCAACAGGTAGTAGAGCAAGAAAAGAGGGAAAAGGCGAAGGAAAGGGAAAGAGAAAAAGATAGGGAAAGGGCAAAAGAAAAGGAAACGAATAGGGAGGAAAAGGCAAAGGAAAACGAACAGGAAAGGCACGAAATGACAAAGGAAATGTTACAAAATAGTGAAATTCCCAATGTCAATGAACCGAACTTAGAAATTGATGATTCCTCACCCGAACTAGATGAATCGAATTCATCCAGTGACGGAAAATCTTTATCAGAAGAGGAAAGTAAAAAATCCGCATCATCTTCACCCACCAAGGGATCAATAAGTGATGAATCCAAGGAAATTATCAAGGAAACAACTTCATCTCCGCATTCTCTGGCAAGTGATAACTGTAATGTCAAAGATCTGGTGGAACAACTGGTGGATCATGTTGTGGATGTTTTGTGTGATACTGTGGTAAGCGAAGAAGTGGAAGAGTTGAAGGAAGCCGAAAAGAAACAGGAAACAGATGACAAATTGCTGAGGGGGAAAGAGAATGCGATTGAAGATTTTAAAAAGGAAGAATTGAAAGTTGAAGCAGCTAAATCTGCAGATAGTACGGATGTTTAGCATTTAGATATTTGGAAATTTATTGAGTTTCTAAACATTTAAATTAGTGGAAACATTTGATGAGGAAAAATGCAAACAAACACCGAATTTGATTTAAGACTTCAGTCTTAAGAAAGCGTTTGCCGGGGGCGAAAGATATTTCTTTCAAAAGAACAAAACAAACGTGTGAATGCTTGAGGATTACACGCTGTCAAACCAAATACTTTGTAGAAGAAGACAAATGATTTTTAATAGATCGGTTTGTCAGCTTGATTTGAATTAAATTTAAAATTTGATTTAAATGGAATTGAATTTATGTTAATTGTTCAAGCGAATCTAGAACGATGTCAAGATCGTCAAAGATCGAAATGATATCAGTTGATTTTCAAGGTATTTCAAAATAACAATTTGAGTCTAAGAAGGTAATAAAGGTGGCAGTGCAAAAAGTGCTTGAATGTTAAATTGTTCTAAACACATCCGTGCTTAATCCATGCTAGCTGTGCTAAAATATACGAAAGTATTTTAGTGTCCTAAGAAGACTATTTTGATGTTTTCCCAAAAAGTAGTTTAAGTACTCAATCTATTCTGAAAATTGAACTTTGTATTTCAAGAATGTCAATTTAGATTTTGTTTGCAATAATAAGCCAAATTTGGTTCGAAATTATTAGAAAATAGCAAAATCTCCCCAAAAATTCCAGTTTGTGACTCATTCTTTTAAAAAAGACTGGCTTGACTTTTTAATTTTTGAAAAGTTTTTAAAATTCAAATTCAATAAGTATTGTATAAAGTTTGGTACTCACATTTTAAACTGTTCTAAAAATACCAGCCTACATTAGACATTGTTCGAAAGTAGGTCAGTATATGTCTCATGATATTATGGAAAAAATACTCGGATGGCAACCAAATTGAAATTTCAATTTGAGTCAACAATTGTTACAAAAATAAAATAATCCCTTGAGTTTAAACAACTTTTCAAAAATTCTTGAAATAATTACAAAAAAAAATTGCACTAAAATAAGTCTCCCCCTATTAATGAACCAAAAAGATAGTTTATTTTAAAAACTGCTATACGACGTCATAAAACCTTATGGTATTTTTTATCTGTCATTAGTCTTATAGACTTCCATTTCAACAGTTCTGAAAAACATCAAAGAACAATTAGGTTAACTTCATCTGTGAAAGGATCAAAGAGTTTCTACACAGTTCACTTGAATTCCAAATTTCCAAAAACTAAAGAAAAATAAAGAAACTCTTGTTAAACTATCAAAATAAAATTCGTCTTTTTAATAAATTATGTTGTCTAAACAAGCATTCTTAGTATAAAATTATTTTCAATGTCAGGTAGAATCTTTAATTGCTGACCAATTAATTAAAAATTGCCAGTTTAAGTTGCAAATTGTTCTAAACAGTTTATCTTGACCCTTAAACATTTCTAAACCCCTGTTTTGGTTGATTAATTGGACTAAAATTTCCCGTTTCTGTTGCGAATTGTTCCATAGAGATCAGCTTAACTCTTAATCGTTTCTAAAACTCCTCTTTTTACCAAGAATTGTTTTAAAAATATTGAATTTGTATTTTATTAAGACTCTATTCAGATTCAAATAGTAAATTAAAGACTAGTTTTATGCGTAGTATATTGTAAAAGTATTATTATTATTATTATTATTATTGTTATTACTATGATTATTACTATTATTATTATAAAAAAAGTCCCGTTAGAGATCTTTTAAAATCTCACATTGAACAAGATTCATTACATTGCAAAGGAAATATTTAAGCAATTATTATAAAGTGTTCCTCTGCACTGCCACAACTGAATATTATAGCTGAAAATCAGAAAATTTTAGGCTTAATTTGTGCTGAAAGAAAAAAAGTTTCCACAGGTGAAGGATTTAGCTCTTTATAAAAATAAACTAAGAGTTTCTTTGAAAATTAATGAAAAGCCTAACGTTTATAGTAGAATATTTAACGTTTAGAGTATTCAAACTTCGTTAGCCGTCTCCGAGTATTCTGTGCAAATAAGAGTTGTTGTTTGCGACCTCTGGACTTTCCAACTGTTCGATATTCAATACAATATACTGTGTTCAATTGTCATGTGTAGGTAAGAGATACCGATTTCCTTTTCTTTGCCAATTACACCTTCCTTGCCGCCAATGTCCGCCCACTTCCTTGTTAAACTGAGATTGATATTTGTTTTTTTTTTTTGGTTTTAAAACCTAAATTATAGTGTAAACTTCAATATGTAAATATTTGTTATGATAGTGTTATATAACAAAAAGTAGTTAATTCATAATATTTTATAAAAAAATATGGTTGTTAATTAAAAAAAAAAAAAAAAAAAAACGGAAATCGTTAGAAAAAGTTATTAAACACAAGAGTTATTTGTTTAGTTAACAATATTGTTTCAAATGAAAGCGAAGAAAACAAAAATAAACTTTTTAAAAGAAAACATTGTAAAAAAAACAATTCCTTACAACTGCTTTATTAGCTGAATACGAATGTGTTAACATAAATTTAAAAAAAAAAACAAAAAAAAACTACATATAAAGTAATGTATTGTATTGTATTATAACTACCTACCTATTACGTTTACATATATGTATTTCATATTAATATATAATACTCTCCGATTTTGTAAAGTGTTTCAACAAAAACAAAAATATATATATAAAACAAAACAAATACGAAAATATTTAACCATATTTTATTTCCTCGAACATTTTAGTTATAAGTATATTCTCTCTCCTCTTATTGAATGAAAAAGTAAAAAAGTAAAAACAATGCACATAACTTTTGGTAGATTTAGAAACAAATACAATGTACTGTGGATTGTTCTACACATTACTTGCTTTGAAGAGATCTTTATGTACCAACTTTTTTATTTCCATCGTTTTCCTTTTGGCAGTGTAATTGTAAAGAAATTCTTTTTAAAATTAATTTGCAAATATTAGGTAATTAATCAAAAAAACAACCTTCGAAGCTTAATTTCAGATTTAGGGGGACGGTTTAAAAGCAATTATTGTGCTATTATCGATCATGTAACGTTAGTTCATCTAAAATTTAATTCTTATATTTAAATTGTGCCAAAACAAATGCACCAATTTGAGTTTCAAATACTTCCAAATGCTTTTTAATCCGCTAGGCAGATCTCACTTTGATTGCCAATATTCACTGCCCTGAGTTTGAATTTCAAATCTTTCTAAGCACAATAATTGTAGACCCAAACTCTCTCGAAAAAACGAATTTTATGCTTTTGAATATTTTGCCTAAATCTGATGTTTCTATAAATAATTTTTACAAAAGTTCTCTTTACCGTTTCATTTAATTTCAACATTAATTTGAATTTCTATCGCATTGAAAAACCGAACAGCTACAGTTAAAGATAAGTTTGCTTAAGTCCATTCTGTTACTCTTGAAATTTGATTAAAAAGTTGCTTTAATAGCAATTGATTTATGGAACATTCTTTAATAATTTAGGTTAAAATGTGTTATTTTTTTTTTAATATTTCGCAAAGGAAACTTGAAATTTCTGTAGCTCGTTTTATAAACTTGTCCATCAAATATTTCTCCGCCCATGGAAAATCATTATTCACCAATATGTTTCTGTAATTTCAGTCAAACGCGACACATTAATTTCAGATTCAGGGGAACTTTTTAAAAGCAATTTTTATATTACCATCGATCATGCAACGCAGAGTACGACTACAATTTAATATATGTATATATTTAAATTATGCCAAAAAATTGCACCCATTTGGGTTTGAGTAACAAAATTCGATGTCCTGATTTTGAAACTCAAATTGTTCTAAGTATGATAATCTATTGCATAAAATTTCTCGAAAAGAACAATATTTCGTTATTCCGTTGTTGTTTTGATTGTTGTCATTTGATCAAAAACGTTCTAGTGCTAAACTATATGAAATTATGAATTAGCTGTAGATATCAGAATGAATCTCAAATTGTCCTTAAATATATTGGTTTAAATCACAAATTGATCTTAATATAGACTGTTGCGATAAAGCAAATATGATAGTCAAGCTGATTGGCACTTCAACATTTCAAAGGAGAAGAGTTTGATATCCAGATTTTTGCTTAAATTAATATTCCGGTATAAAAAAACACACATTTTTCTGAATTAGTTTTAAAATATGGTATTATGAATTATCCTCAATACGTACTAGTTTTAAACCATTCAATCATGAATTAGTTACCAGTTCATGTGTAAAGAAGGCCAATAATTTTCAAAATTATTAAAAGCACTAGAGTATAAGTATTTCCAATGCATTCATTTGGACTAGTTTCTATATATCACATTATAATTATCTGCGGCAAACTCAATTAACTAGCTTTAAGCTTCTGATTGGCAAAAGAACATGACTTGATTGTCTCATTTAGAATATATTTGTCCTAAGCAGTGTCAATTCACATCATCATGATATTGTTTAGCCCACCACTTAGAACCAGTTAATTTCAAAATTGTTTCCAAATTCAGTTCATAATATATAGGTGATTCCCACACGACTAGAACTTCTGAATTGCTTCTAGAGGGACAATCTTCTCAATCTTATACGTGTCCACGTTCACCTATAGTCCTGGGGAACTGGACAATATTTCGCCCGTACTATAATTAATTCCTAATCAAATAATAGTCCTTGCATAAAAAGATCAATTTCTGTCTGACTGCCAATTAGTTAGGCATCGACTCCTCTGTTGTAATACGATTAGTTTTCTACAGATGGCATCTGAATCATTTCATTTCTTTCAATTTTACAAAAAGTGTTGAGATGAGATGTAGGCAACGTTTGTGAAAACAATAAGATTTAGTAATTTCAAAACAGAAAATATTTTTGTGTTTGAACACATCTTTGAATTTTACGAATTTTCCAGGGAAGATTTCCCTCCAAGTTTGCTACCTTGTTTTGAATATTTTGCTTAAATCTGTTCTTTCCCTTAATCTAAAAATTATTTTTTGGGAAATATTTGGATTTTACTCGAATCGAAAAACCGAGTAGCTATAGTTGAAAAAGTTTGTTTAAGCCCATTCTTACGACTGAGTTTTGATTGAAATCTTACTTTATTTAACTTAACTCAGCCCCTTATAGACATAAGGATAATTACTGTACGATAGATGGCGTACAAGTCGTTTCAAATGTGGTTTACGTATGGGATACGATCGAGTCTACAACATGACCTTATACGATGTATATTTCGCATTATAACACTAACGATATATCCAGAAGCAGCATGATTTTAATATATAAAATTAGGGGATAGCTAGTTTTCTATAAAAAAGAGGCGGTATACAAAAACATTTTGAAAAATCGCTGCAAATCACGACTCGATTAAAATTTGCTTTACCTTTACTAATGTAAATGCCTTGTAAATTTTGGTCTACATAATTCTAAGAGAATCAAGAAGAACGACTGAATTTCTGTGTGACCAAATCACGTGTAAAACTGCTCAATTCTTCATATTTTCTGCCAATAACAGGAAAGTCGATAAAATAGGGGGAAATCCACTAATGTAAGTGTTGGTGGGATGCCTTCTATGACACTTCTATACGAAGTGTCTTCCACAACACTTGTCTATACTAGAAGTCCCTACCTCAACACTTTCCTTTCGTATAGAATGTCTTCCACAAAATAATTTTCTATATTAAAATTAAACCAGTCTCGCGTATCGTCTACACACAGAATTTAACTGGGTAACAACAACCTTTTCCAAAGTCCGCAAGTGATGTTGGCTGTGACCTTCAAGAAAGACATTCAGCATAAAGGAATTAACCGAAGCATTGACTCTATCAGAATGGATATACTGTAGAATTGCCGTAATGAAAATTGTTGTAGCGATAGTTTCCTCTTTGTATCTGAAGCTGCTCACCACATTTTTACCAGTGTTGTGGCATCAATAATTAAGAGATCGTACGATTTCTTCTTTAACACGCTCATTAGTATGTGTCGAAAAAAATTTAGAAATACCATAAGCATGTTAGGGTGGGCGGTTAGAGAGGTATATTATATCACGTGTCCATTCTTCTTATACGAGGCTGGTGTTGGCTTTGCTTAAAATTTCTGTCCATTATGAATAAAAATAACCGCACGATGGTAATCTCAAGTGGACAAGAGCAACCACTTTTCATTTTTTGACACGTTCTTCTCTGCGACATCTGGTTTATTGGAATAAATGCGAATGAAGCATACTTTTGATGTATCTTGTCGGTATGCTATCAATACGTCACAACGTTATGTTAATACGATGCATTGACTTCTGTTCGAAGTATAGTTTACACTAATCTGCGACACTAGAAACAGTTTATAGCCAGCACAAAATAAATTAAATTGGATTGCCGAATCGATTCTTCCAAGGGGTGAGACTCAAACAATGAGTTCTTCCGAACTTTAAATAGTATTGTATTATTGTGGCCGCTAACATGTTGAATTCCGGAGAACTTAAGTTATGAATCAAAAAGTAACGCATTCCGTAACAGAACGCCTGGAAGAAACTAGTTCCACTTGAAAAATTATATTTATTCGTATTTATTAGGTTTCTTTGAATTTCAATAAATGCCTCATGATCCCTCCGGTAACATGCGGTAGGAACTGTTTGAACAACTTCATGTTTGCTCATGTAAATGGCGTTCGAAGAACTTATCACTTATATTGGCACAACAATAACCTCAAAATTATATTTTCTGGCTATCTGTACTGTCAAATAGTTGATAAGAGTTTGACATTTTTGTTACCACACGATATATTGTTTTGCCAAATTCTACAAATGCATCTCGACTTTATGTTTAGTCAGGAAGGGTTCTTTGTCATCTGCCTAAGAGCTGAACCAGCAAGTTTTGGGGACCTGTTTATTGCATTAAAAAATAGCCTTGAGTATAAATTCAGCGTGTCGAATGTAATGTTAAGGGCTTTGATAGTTTACAAGTATATAAGATCCTTTTGACTAACATTTTTTTTACCTACATGCATTAGGTTTTTTTTTGTCCTGGCAATCCTTTCCATTCCTTCCGAATATCAGATGTTGTGTGCAGTTGTGGTTAGTTTCTTCTGTCGACTATCATTCATTTGATGGTAGTACTTTTTAGTATAACATTTTCTTTGTCCGCCCTCAAATTACTGTCCACATGAGACCTGAAGTCCTTGTTCTACTCCACATTCAGTTCCCAATAGCCCTATATTGGTTTTAATCTTTTTTAAATGTTGCTCTTAAGCCATAATACTTCAAACCAATATTATCGTCGGAAATCGTTGGAAAATATAATCTGATTATCCTGCAATTTTTTTCCGTCCTTGAGTTCCGGTATCTTGAGTTTCTTTTGTCAACTACAACCCATTCCATGGCGCCAGCAATTTTTTGATTATATTTTTTTTTTAAAGACCACCCAAGTTCTTTCTGCAAATTACTTGATAATCTGGTTCCAATTTTTGTATTTTTCTGAAAGTAGCTGGAGTCATACGCTGCGGATAAATTGAACCTATCGAACGCAATTCCAAATATATGGTTGTAGCAGCTTCGATTACTACCACTTAAGTAATCCTAAATTCCTATTGGTATTCGTTCGAAGATATAATCTGTTAATAACAGATTCCTCTTCTTTCCTTTTTGTGTCCAGAATCGATGATGTGATGAGTTTATTCCGTCGACTATTTTGATGGCTGCAGCAGTTTGTAGTATTTGATTTTCCATATTGGCTTTGCAATGATTACCTTAAACTTGTAGTTTTTGCTGGGCTTCTGATAATTACAGGTACCTTTGCTTTTAGAAATGTTGGCCTCAAATGATGGTCCTTTCCTAGATAGACCGGATTTCTTTTAGGTATGTAAGCTGAATGTTGTGATTGCTTTGCCCGTTTGTCTTTCGTATAGATTTAGATTTGCAGATTTCAGGGTTTCTATCTATAGCGGGTGCTATGGCGAGTATCTTCCATCTTCCACAAGATGGCGCCAACTAATTTCAAAGTCTCAAATGAAAAATACAAAATTTCTCTTGGGTTTTGGGATATTTTGAAGAAACGCTAAATTCTCTGGAATTTTCATGGTGAAAATTATATCATATCGGAGTATTCCTATAATCTGAAATGGGATCAAGAAGGCAAAGAACTCACTTCGGGGCATTTTCGAGTTATAAACAAAAATTTTAATAAATAAATGTAAATTTTAACACACGAAATTTGGCGCAGATATTTCGCTTAAATGTCTCGTTTTCATTTATAAAAAATTTACACTTTCTCACTTCGAACGAAATTAGTTTGAAGTAAATAAAGATTTTCGCAACACAAAAACACAAAGAACCCAAAGTAGTATTAAGTTTTTAGAAAAAAAGAAGAAATGAAATGAAAAGAAAAGAACAAAAAAAAAAACAAAAGCTCTCATGTTGCCTTAAAAAATTAGACTGATTTTTCTATAAAATATATAAACAAACACAAAAAATAAGAAAACCAATAACAAATACTAATGTAGACAGAAAATAAAACAAATAAAAACACAAAAAAACTAAAATAAATAACCAAACACCCCTGCTCCAACCCACATTATTATTTTATATAGAAGAAAAACATCATTAGAAACCAAAATATATTAAACGAATAAAACTAAGCAACTAATAAATAACACAATAAAAGCAAAAAAAAAAAAAATGTTAAAAAACAACATAGAAACTATTTATAAACTCCCTAACTCTTCCTATTATAAAATACCGAAATTGTTATAAAAATTATGGTTAAATTATTTAAAAAAAGTATATTTAGTTACTCCCAAAGAATGGAAATAATGCTATTAAGTATTTAATTTGTTTTCAATTCTTTTTTAAAACCTAAATTGTAAGTTTACATATTTTTTTCAAATTTAAGAAATAAAAGAAAAACGTTATTCTTATCGTTGTATATAAAATGAGGAACAAAAACACAAAATTTTAAAAATATACTGCAGAATTTAATAAAAAATATTTAAATACTGTTACAATTAATTTTTGAAGGAGCATATCAATTATGTAATATAACAAAATAATAAAACTATTATTATACATAAATATTTAAACACATAAAATGAACATGAAATATTAAAATCTGAAGACACAACAAAGTTTTGAAATTGGTGCGTATTTTTTTGACTTAAGTCCTTTAGCTAAGTTATGCAATTATTAACGAAATTCTTAACTTAAAGCAAAATTGAAAACCAAACAAAAAAAAAATTATAAAAATGCTATTTCAAATCAAAATTCATATACATTTATTGCAAACCCAAATTTCCAAACTCTCTCTCTATCGATTTCATTTTAAAATTTACATTTATATAAAATATACATATAAATATAATTATAGAAGCAACTTGCAGACGCGAGTATAAATATTCAAAATATTATATCATAATCAACAAAAATATATATTATTAGCTTTGTAAATAGTTTAAACAATTATTAAACATAATTACTATGTACAATTTGAAGATGAAAAACAAAAAATAACGACAACAAAACAAGAAAAAAAAATGAAACAAATTGATTGAGTTAATAAAAATTATTATAAAAAAGATGCAAGCGTTTTCCTCTATCATCAGTTTACTAGTTAAAAATTAGTAGTTCCATACCATAGAACTTGTTCGGTGATAGAAAATAGAAAGTAGTACGAAAAAAAGCGACAATAATGCAATTAATAAGAGTGAAAGTGAGAGTAGCGAAGGCATTGGATAGTCAAAAATTATATGTTCTCCAATTCTATAGCCAGAGTTAATATTGCTGGTTAAAATATAATTTTGAGGATGCTGATGGGCGATAATAAATGATAAAAGAGCAAAACAGCAAAATTTACAGGTTTTTCAGGTATCGTTTTTACAAATTGTGCCCACAAAAAAAAAAAAAAATACTTATCATTTCCGTAGGGAGAACTTAATTTTGTTCAACCCCCTTGGAAACTATAAAAATCAACCAATTTTTTGAACCATCCATTTCCGAAATATGGACATTTTCAAATTTCTTCACAAAATCTTACCCATGGGTTAAATTTAATTAATTTAATTTAAAGACAAAACAAAAGAACGCTCAAAATATACAAGGGCGGTCCTAACACACACACACACACACACAGAGTTGGGAAATATTTTCTTTATTTTTCGACATAATCTCCTTTTAGCTCGATGGCCATTAATTTTGGCCATCGCAGTAGCGGATGTGTGAACTGGAGCATTGTCTTGGTGAAACAACAGCGTCTTTTTCGCCAAATGCATTTTTTTGTCATAATTTTATCACCTAAACGCTGCAGTAAATTGGCATAATATTCGCCATTGATCGTTTTTTCCTTTCTGAATATATTTAATAAAAATAATCTCATCCGCATCTCAAAAAAAAAAAACGACGCCATGACGTTGTCTGTAGATGGGATCATCTTAGCCCTTTTTGGATTCTTCCGTTCCAGTTCACTGCTTTGACTGTTCCTTGGTCTCAGGTGTGAAGTGGTGGACCCACGTCTCTTCCATGATCATAAATCGACTCAAAAATTCGGTTTCATTGCGGTGAAACTTCGCCAAACATTTTACTGAAACATCTTCACGAAGCTGTTTTTGCGCTATTGAAAGCAAGAGCGGCAACCATCCTGCGCACAGCTTTCTCATCTTCAAATCTTCGATCAATAATACGATGTATAGCATTTTTTGATATATCTATCATTTTTTTTCACTGCCCACATTGGCCAGTCATAAAAATTGAACACCCTATGCTAGGAAAGTCATCAAATAGATTTTACCCACCGTTGCTACCTTAGTTCCATGTAAAAACATGTTTTCTCTTGCTGAAATAGTAGCCAACAAGTCGTGGAATCGAATTTAACTATATTTTAATATTTTGCAAAAAAAAACGTGGGTTCTCGAATTTTATCATCTATTTTTTTGTGTCTACTACTGATCCCTAGTTGAGAGGTAGTTGATGCCAGGCTACAGCCTCCTAAGTATTACATCCACCTTTTTTGGAGTAAAGACAATTATCATATTCTCTTTTTTGCCCACACGTCCTCCTTTGATGAGCTCCATTTTGATGTGAGAATATTAATGTCATAATGTCCGATAATCATGCTCACCAGCCACCTGACAGTCGGCTCTTCGAATTTTGGCATATCCTCAGTGTCCCTCGTCTTATACTGGAATCGTTTGTATCTAATAGAAGATCTCAAATGAGGCATTCTAATGAAATAGAAAACCACAATGAGATCTTCTAAAGAAATGGAAGACCACATTGGGGGTCACTAATGGAATATAAGATCTCAGTGAGGCCTTTTAATGAAACACAAGACTTCAGTGAGGCCATTTTTGCTTTTAATAAAACAGAGAGGCCTTTTAATGAAACATAAGACCTCTTTCAGGTCTTCTAGTGAAACAGAACACCTTATTGAGGTTTTCTAATAGAACAGAAGACTGCATTGACGTCTTCTAATGAAGCAGCACCTCAGTGTGGCATAATATCCCGTAAGGCAGTGAGACTTTCTAACAAAACTGATACCTTCTAATGAAACAGAAGACTTCAGTGATTCCTTCTAATGACATAGAAGACTTCCGTAAGGCCTTCTAATGAAAACAAAGATCTCGGCGAGACTTTCTAACAAAAAGGAAGACATCAGTGAGACCTTCTAATGAGAGCCCTTCTATCTGCTAAAAAAGATAAGAATAACAAGGAAACATCGACCTCGCCAATGACATCCCAATAAATATACGACTTTAGCAGTGTTTTCCAAGGAATTAGATGAGAGTAAAATCCGCCAGGCAGACCATAAAATTAGAAAACACCAACAAGTTTATTAACAAAATAATATTTTGTACATTTATTAACTAAAACTTTAGGCTTGAACTACACAAATTTAACTTATTCTACTTTGTTAGGTGGCCATATGTGCGTCAATTCTGATAAAGAGACATCATATAGAATATTTTGATACTCTTGGAGCAAAACTGAAAAAAGGAAGAAATCGAAGAAGCCAAAATATCGTTAATAAGACGCATAAAGCAAATGTGTCACAGTAACTTACAGTCGGGCTTCTTTTCCCATTCTTCAAAAAGTTTTTGCTTTGTATTAATTTGTTTGGTGATGAAGCAGCGTTTGAATCTCAAAAGCGAATCATTTAAATTGGACCAACTTTTTGTTAGCGACGAGGGAGTGGATTTTAGCTTGGGCTTGAATTCAGCTAATTTTGGACACACTTGACCATCTAGGAAGAACATAGCAAAGTAACTGGAAAATACAACAGGAATTAATAGGAAAACAATTAAATTAACTAATTTTAAAGAAAGATATTTCTGATTAAGAAAGGGTTTCTGTGGAAATCTTTGTAGGAAAGCTATCGTTAGGCATGATTTTCATACGAAAACTGTATATTAAGATAAACTTAAAATATCTTTTTTCAATTTCAGTTCATTTATTATTTAATCAACCCCCATATTGGACTATACATTGATAGAAGTTTAACATGAGTTATATTGCTTAAACCTATTTAAATCCCTAACCATAACGCGTACCTTTCCGACAAAAAACCAATAAAATCATATAGCCAAATATTATGAACGTAGACTGTCAGTGAAAAAAAAAACGAGAAACAAACAAATCTTCAAACACACCAAAACGAATCTTAGTGCTCATGAAGAGTAAAATATTGCATTAACTTTCGTTTAAAACTTGCAGGACGAACCGAGAAATTTTTCAACTCAGCAGACAGAGTATTCCACAATCGTGCTACGCGAACAACAAATGATCTTTCCATAAGAGCGCTGTGGAAGATTCAATACAAATTTGTGCATTTATGCTAAAATGCAGAAAATCAAATAATCTTAGGATAAATTCGAGCATCTTAGTTAGAAATCATTTTTAAAAATACAGCCTAAGAAATATAATTCTTACATAATTATGCCTACATCTATCATCCTAAACATACCTCAAAATTTTGTGGAAGCACATATGGAGTCTAGAAATATTGGTCCGACTTGTTCCAGCATATAGCTCTAGTCCGTAAATGATGCAGGACATAAGTAACATATGACCCAGTTGATATTTTACATGAATTGGTAAAAGTACGTTTCAAGTATATAGATGCTTCAAATTTACATTTATTTTTGAACTGATAAGAGTAATGCACTTATGAATTTCATATGGGAGTCAATTTCAAATCCAAGACAAGGAATTGACAAAGATGATGTTACAATAGTATTTTGCACTACAATGTCTTGCGCATCTTATCATATATCTTTAATAATCTATGCAAAATCATGTTCATTAAGCAAGTTATTAGTATCTAAGCTGTGCCTAGAACTAGAATTCTATGCGAAATCCGCGAAATCGGATATCTGTAACGAATCTATATCTATGCTTAATTTTCTATAAGAAATCTGTCCATGAAAAAAGTTTTCTGTACGTAAACCATAAGAAAACTTCTATAACAGTAGTTTTAATACATGCGAAATCTTTGACAAGAGCATTGCCTTCATGAGAAATCTTCCTTATGTTCCTTCCTTTCTGTAAGCAAACATAACGTGATCAAAATTATCTGCAAAAAAAGTCCAACTTTAATGCCTCTATAGAAATAACAAGACAATCCTAAGGTTTTGGTAAGACAACAGCAATGTTCCTATTAAAAGTTGTAAACTAACAACAGTTTTCTGAGGAATCATTTGATTTAAAGCTTTATCCACTATATATTTTTTTTTTAATTTAAAAGAACTTACCAGAATGCTTTCTCTTCCGCAGGCATTTCAACTTCAGCCAGTGGTAAATCCCAGCCAGCCTTACCAAACGATGCATCGACATAGCAATAAACCTTCCCCTCATCCGCTTTGTAACGCGGTAAAGGATCTTCTTTTATATTCTTGATATTGCACAACAAAGGCACGTAAAGCAACAGCCATTCGGGCTCTATGGCAGTTATGCCTCTTATAAACATCTTGGTGGAATCTCCATTTTGCATTTCATAAGCCTCCTGGTAAATCACCCATTCCGGCAGTTTTTGTTTAAGCACTGAAGAGGAGTGCATGAAGACGGGTTCTTCCATATCTGTGCAATTGTAGGCATACTTCAAACGCCTTTTTTCCTCTTTGTCACTAATATCTTCCAAGGGTATCTTGCGAGCTACCTTGTCACCCATACCAGCCAATAAGATTTGTCTTAAAAATCTTGCTTGTGCATCAGACGGGGGAGCCATGGCAGGATCAACACTCAGATTGACGGAGGATATGGACAAATTGATTTCATTGGTTAGTTGTACGCGAAGCTTGCGAACTTCTGTGATAGCCTTGTGTCTTAAGCCATTGTCGTGGCAGAATTTAGAAAGTTCTCCTTTGGAGCCAGCATATTCTGCAGCTCCGACAGCGCGGAGAAGAACCATGGGGTCACCTAACAACTGATAATTGCCCGAAGAGGCCCAAGACATACGTTTCTTTTGCCACTTACTCAAATTCGTGGACTTATCTTCCTTTTCTCTGTCAAAATTAACTTCCGTCAAAACTTCTTGCACTGACAAAGCTGCTACCAGACAAACCGTGTAGGGTAAAAGATTGTGCTGGTGGGAAAGGGCCAACATTTTGCCAAATCTAGGAGCTACGGGGAATCTTGCAATTATGTGCCCTAATTTTGTTAACTTAGGTGGCGTGTCCTTGGTGGACTGTGATTCGGCCACCTTTTCCAAAGCTCCCAGAATTACCAAACGATTTTCGGCTGCCTGTAGCTGATCCTCATCAGGCGGTGAAGGAAATGGGAAATTGATGACCCGATCGATGCCCATGCAACGCATTTGTAACATTAAATCATCCACAGGTTTCTTTTGTATATCGGGCACTGAAAAATCTTCAAACTCATTTGAATACACGGCACTGGAATACAGGCGATAACAGTGACCAGCGCTAACACGACCCGCTCGACCTGCTCTTTGATCTGCCGAAGCTTTGGAGGTATAAGTAACCACAAAAGCGCTAACACCGGTGATTTTATCGTACAGGCGTGTCTTCTGTTTACCACTATCTACTACATATTTGATGTTGGGTATAGTAAGTGAAGTTTCAGCTACATTAGTGCTTACGATACAGAGGCGACAACCTTCGGGCGCTGGTTGGAATATACGGTTTTGTTTCTCTGTCGAAAGCAGAGAATACAAAGGTAAAACCCATAAAGGCTGTTTTGTGGTAGACGCAGCAGTATTTTCATCCATTTGTTGGGAATCTTCGTCATCTTCAAGATCATCGTCTGTTTCGTCTAAAGGCTTCTCTGTGTCGGAGTCAGGTTCTTCTAAGAGATCTGCTTCAGTATCATCACCGGGCAGTTTATAGTCATCCAAATTGATTTTGGGTAAAGCCAATTGGGATAAGAATTTCTTTTTTGATTTGCGAACATTGCGTATGGCGCGTTTCATATCAAACTCATCATCGGAATCAGGGGACTTAGACTGATTCTCAACATCCTCAGTAGCTTCAAGATTTTCACATGTTTCGCTTTGATTTTGTTCTTTGTCTTCTTTTTCTTCCTTCGGTTTGTAGGGAAAGGTTCTTCTTAATTTTCTAACCAATTGATTTACTTCCTGTTGACCCGTTACAAATATTAAAATACCTCCTTCGGGAAGCTTGGCATGAATTTTCACCGTCTTGCGGTAGGCTTCTTCTACATAATTCTCTGGAGTATTCTTCTGAAAATGTACCGTAACTGGATACTGCCTAGCCTCGACTTTCAACAAAGGAGGCGGATATTTAAACAGCCTAGTGTTGCTGGTAAAATCTTCCACTCTCAATGTAGCCGACATTATTATTAATTTTAATGGATTCCCTCCCCTCTTTAGACGTAAAGGGACAATTCTCGATAGCAAACCCACCAAAATGTCGGTATAGGCACTTCTCTCGTGAGCCTCATCCAAGATGATAACAGAGTAGTTTTTAAGCAGGAAATCGGATTCGATCTCTTTTAGCAAAACACCATCGGTCATGAATTTAACTTTAGTTTCGGGCGTAACATTGCCCTCGAAGCGTATTAGGTAAGATACTTCCTTTTCGCTTAAATTCATTTCGTTGGCCACACGTTTGGACATCGCTATAGCTGCTACACGTCTGGGTTCAGTGATACCTATAAGCTTACCATTTTCGCAATAGCCAGCCTCATAGAGGAATTGCGGAATTTGTGTAGTTTTACCGGAGCCCGTCTCACCAGCCACGATGATGATGTTATTTTCATTTATCACCTCCATGATCTGTTGTTCCTCGGCCAGTATTGGTAATTTTAAACGCGCTGCTTGAATTTCAGCATCACGATGGACAGGCACATAAACTGTTCTGCGAGGAGGAGCTGCAGGTGTTACAGGCTTTGCGGGTTGTTTGGATTTAGCAGAATCGTCAGATTTGTCATCCTTTTTATTTGAATCTTTTTCAGTTTTTTGGTCTACTTCAATTTTTGCAGATTCTTTATTTTTTTCTGTAATTTTTTCTATAACTTCTTTTGTTTCATTTTCCTGTTTTTGTAGTGCATCTTCTTCGTCATCTTCGGTATCCTCGTCATCACTGCTACTTTCTCCTATTCCCACAATATTTGGGTTTCGTTTCTTTGCCTCGATTTCAGCTTCTTCTTCGGCCAATAATTTACGCTTCGCCGCTCCCTTTATAGAACTTATTTTGCTGCCAGGTGTTACTTGGGTCGCCTGTTGTCTTTGTAGTTTCTTGGTTAGAAGTTGGTCAAGAGTGTCCAGTTTCTTTACACCCACCGTCTGCACCTGACTTATGGAGGTATATTGTTTAAGCTCATTTTCGTTTACTTGAACTTTGGCCAATGCTTCTAGTAGTTCGGCGCGCTGCAATGGAAAGAGGGCTAATATTAAAACAAACAATCGCGGAAGTATGGCTCAAACGAAGTGAGGGTCATTCTCTGGGAATCCATTTATGTGTCCAAAAGATGATTAGGGTGGTTTATTTTTTACTTAATCTTAAGGACAATTTATTTTAGGAACCATTTTTTTCCAGATATTTAGCTAAATAGTGTTTGTTTGTTCCTTTAAAAGAAACAGTCTTTTGGGACATACTTTTCTAAGGAAAATGTGTTTTGGAAGGTATTTAGCCATAGGATATGCTCATTATTATGTGAAAAACATGTCTCGGGAGACATTTACAAATGTGTCTTGAAAAATGTTTTTCTGTAGATTTGCGTTTCTGTAAAATTTTTCTACAGAAAATGTGCTTTACCGAAATTTTCTTGCAGAAAATGCATCTTGGTAGAATGATATCAACAGAACATGTGTCCTTGAAAAAATGTTTCTATAGAAGGCACATTGGGAGAGAAATGTCATTTGAGGAGGTATTTTTCTATGTGGAAAGAAATGTCCTTCAGGGTAAAATTTTCTGTTGGAATATTTTTATAGAAAATATATCCTAAGAAATATTTTGCAGTCGAAAATCCGTCAGAACAGAAGACAATTTTACATAGAAAATTGACATTTTTGTGCATGAAATGCGTCCTGCGAGACATTTTTCTATAGAAAATGTGTCCTACGAGACAGTTCTCTACAGAAAAGGTGTCCTGGGTGATATTTTTCTGTATAAAATTTTTCTGAGAGATATTTTTCTATGTACTTGTTTGTCCTGGAAGAAATTTGTTTGCCGTGTCCTAACGTTTCCTGAGTTATACAAAATGGGGTTGAAATAATTTTTTTATACAAAAATAAGTACAGAGATACTTTATATGGAAAATGCGCTCTGAGAGACATATTTCTTTAGAAAATGTGCCCTGAAAGACATTTTCCGGCAGAGATACTGAGAAGTTTTTTCTTTTGTTCTTGAAGACATTTGTTTTCTTTAAAAAAAAATGTGTGCCTGAAGACAGCTTTCCGCAGAAAATATATCTTGGGATTTGTTATTCTTTGCAAAATAGTCCTGATAAACATTTTTCCATAGAAAATGTATCCTGGAAGACACTTTTCTACAGGTAATATGACCAGAGAGAAGTTTTTCTACAATTAAAGCGATCTGGGAAACATCTTTCTTCAGGCGTGAGATCGTTCGGGAAGAATTTTTTCATAGAAAATGTGTTTGTTTTTCATCTTTAAAATTGTTCATTGATCTGTAATTGTGCAAAATACTCCAAAAGGGTGTTCCAGTAACATAGTATAAAAATAAAAATTGCAGATTTCCATCGTCTAAGGCTAAACACATGATAAAGTTTCAGAAGCAAGATTAGTTTTCATTTAAACTGTTAAACGGTTATTATAATGCCTAAAGTTTTATACGTCAAACATTTGTATGTTTTGTCATTTATCGAGATTTACGAAGTTTATAATGAATTAAGTAAGAACTTGAATGATCTAGGAACAGCTCAGCTTTCAAGATATTTGTTTAGTTATAGGTGGTAAAATATGAGAAATATATTTTTTTGGACATAGATTGAAGAAAAAACAAAGTCTGCAAATCTATATTAAAACAAAATTGGAGTTTTCGATATTTTTTGACATTTTTGCAAATTATTTGTCACCTTAAAGTAATGTACTGTAGTAGATGCTGAATGAGAGAAGAAACCATAGCAACTCAAGTACCTAATTGCTAGTACGATTGATGAAAAATATTATAAAAGACCAAAGTAGCTGGTATCTGGCGAAGAGTGAGTTTATGCTCTGCACTATGGGCTTACGAAGAACTTGTCCCGACAACGATGCCATCGCCTTCGGAAAGTTAAATTTGTCGACAATTTTTTAAATCTAGTTCTGCACGCGGCGTAAATCGACAAGTATGGTGCAGAACCAATCTCGTTTATTATTTTTTAACGGCATCGCCTTAACTATAATTGTGGCTGTAGTTATTTCAGAGAATATTTCAATGAAGAAACGAGTTGCACCGCTGTTTCCGGTGCAATCATTTATTCATTGTGAAGGGGCACATCGTTTACGATATTCCGCATCCATAATGTTGAATACATAAGCTTCATTCAGCCAGGCAAACTTTTGATACCAGTCTATCTGTCTATTTGTCGAGAGATCCATATACATAAGTACATATATATATGTAGAGCAGGTTTCTTGGCCAAGTATTTTTCGTACAAAAGTGGGCATTTTCTTATAAAAATTGTGCTGGGACAAATTTGCATGAATGTATGCAGCTGTACGTGCAATAGAAAGTCGTATATCACCAAGCTTTTATATGCAGGTTTATGCCATCATGCGGTTACTTACCCCCTCCTTCTTCTTCTTCTTATCAACAATAGACTGTAAATGTTTCCTCTGCTTCTTAGTCAGTATTTTTACATTTTGCTTGTGTTCAACTTTAATTTTAGTAGCCCTCTTTTTGGAAGGCAATACCAAAGCGTTTGCTTCATCATAGCTGCCACCTGCTTCAGCACCCAGTTCCGCTAAATCCAATTTCACCTGGAGCAAAGAATGCCGATAGAGCGAAGTAAAATTTCATAGAGTTGCTCAACAACTTACATGCTTTAAGGCTGAATTATCTATAATAGTTTTCGGATTTTGTCTGGCCTTGGCATTATACACCTTTTTACCCATTTTTAGCAAAGATTTTATAAGAAAATTCCATAAACTCCTATAAATTCCTCAAGAAGATGTGATTTCTCACTTTACAGCAGCTATGCACGTTTTTCCTTTTTTGCTTTGTTTTCGTTTGACATAGTAAACAAACGAAAACAACACATGTTGTTGTTGGAAAAAGTCAAAGAATGTCAAATATGAAGAGAAGCTATTATTAACAGCTGATTAAAACCAGATGCAACACACACATGTTGGAAGTGATACGAATGAAAATTGTTGCACAACAAAGGGGAATTGTTGAGAATGTGTTGAACATTGCGGAAATGTTGATGATGCATGAATCATATGTTATCATCAAAGACGAACTGTCATATGCGGAAAAGGGCATTTACGAAAGTGAACGACGTTGGGATATCGTTATTTTGATATCCCGTTTTTAAGGCGGAAGTTGTATTACGAAATAAATGCTTAAAATCTCGTTGTACACACACTTCGTACAATAGTTTTTTTTTTGAAGAATCTGATGGACATTGAGGGCCGAAGCAGAGACACAAATCAATTACAACTTAGGTGGGTAAAAACAAATAGTAACATCCACATGCAACATTCAGATAATGCTCAAACCATCTATCTGTTCTAAAATGATTACTTCGTCTATTGGACATGTTATTAATGGTAGCGTGAGAAAAATTGGCACGAAAATATGTACATAACTACATCTCTTATCTTCTTAGCGCCCATATCTGGTTGAAATAATTTGGCAAACATGAGAAAGCCTTTTTAGCTACTCTCATCTATTTTCTCCACTTCGTTATGTGGAGTGATTATCCCGTTACGATACTTCATTCCAATATTGAAAGAAGAAAAGAGGATATAACAGCGGGATGTTAAGTGATATTGATCACGAGTTACTGAGTAGCTGTCCGTCACTTCACATTGCCGCATTGATCACAAAATGAATTAAATAAGAAATACAACCCTACATGGCATTGTATTGCCAAGTGGCAACTTTAAATTTTGCAGCTAGTGGCCTCTCTCTCCATCTACTCTCTTTGGCAAAAAGTATAGACTTTTGAAGAGCAGCCACAAAACTCGCCGCATTCAGGTACATTGTAAGCGAGTATGTCAGCTGCCTTATGTTTGATGGAAAAGGGTGCAAAAGGAAATGTAAACAAAAACACAACCAAAATGATGTTTGGGGCTATTAATGCAACAGCCTTAAGAAAAAGAAGAATTGTAAAAGTGCAAGGAGTGTAAAAGTGTGTTGCATAAAGGTTTTGGGCATAATAAATTTAAGAAGTGAATTGGTAGGGACTTGCAAAACATGTTTGCAGCAATTTGGGGTGAAATAAATAAAACATAATTGCAAACATTTGCCTATAATTGTATAATATATCATTGAAAATCTTTACTGTAATTAATTTATATTAAATAGTAGATGACGGAAAAAACTGCATCAGGGTTTATCTTGATATAATGATAAATATGCTCAAGAAGAGGAACTTAAAAGGAATCTATTGACTGCATTTTAACCCAACTTTATTTGTGAAATTTGGTAAACTTTTGAAATGATTACATTCATTTTCCACAAATAGAGTTAAATTTATCATAAAAATTTGTATGACCAACTGGTATAACATATTATAGTGGGGGAAACTCCATAATTATCCGATTTTAAAAACAGCGGGTTAGTATCTTCAATCACAAATTCGCAGAATTATATTTTCTCTACGTGCGCAATAAATAGTCCATCACATTTCCCATACAGATTCATTGACAACATCTAATATTCTAATGAATAATTTTTTAACATTAGACATAGTTTTCGATTGAAATGAATTATAATGTATTGAGCAATGAAGATGCAATCCTTGTCAAAACAAAAGTTATTAACAACAATCTACCTATAATGATTAACAAATTTTCTTAAAAAAAAAAAAAAATAAGCAAAAAACTATTTGTAATATCATTTACGTAAATTCGAAATTTGTTGCACCAATAAGTATGTTAATTATATTGGAATTAAAGATAATAATACAGTAAATATTAGATCCTTTCGTACTGAATATTTGAATCGTTTAAAGATAGAAACCAACAATTTAAGTAAACACGCCTATAATCATCTCTTATTTTAACATCAAGCCGTAAACATTTTTTTTTGTCGATATGAACTTTGAAAAAAAAAACAAACAAACAAAAAATTACGCTGTTACCCAAAAGTAACTTACTTTCTTAATCGTTAATTACGAGTTAGTTAATCATTAATTGATAATTCTGAATATTTAAAGTTTATTAAAATTTATTATAACACAAAAAAATATAATAGACTTAATCTACAAAACTTAAACATAATAAATAGAAAGACTTATAAGGTCTTATTGTCTTTTGAAGTCATTTTAGCTTTATCACTAAAAAATCAATTTTTAATACACATTTTTAAGGAATAGTTAGCCCATCGTTCATTCATGCACATTTCAAACTGGTATTTTAGAAGTAATTTTTTCACATTTGTGCAGAAATCAGTAAAACATTAATTTTTGATCAGGAAATATCTTGTGGTAGCGATGGGTAAATCTGCACATTAAAACACTTCAGAAATAAATTGTTTTGTTTAAACTTGAATCGTTTAATACTTTGGAAAAGTTTGAAAGCATTTTCACTTCGGAGTTAGTTCAAGAGTGCATTGTAATAATTTTGAAAAGTAACCGTTTGTTTCATTTTTGTTATTTTAAGCACCTTTTTGGCTTTTTCGAGCCATCGCTGCATACATTTTAATTGAGTTATCAATCATTGCTGAATACCATGCATCCAACCGCATCGAGTCACTACAAATTCCTTCCAACTTGTAAAATAATATATTCGTTGGTTGTGCTCGCTCGGTGGTAATCTTTGTTGACAGTTTACCGATATGGCTGCTTTTTGTTATTATTTAAACTTTTTGTGAAATCAGCTGTTTGTGATAGGGCGTGTCTGATAGCAATAAAATGGTGATCAACTATGGAAAGATTCCGTTTTATGTTTGCAATGGAATTATAAGACGTGTCTTGAAAGTAACGGGAAAATATAAAGTATAATATGACACGCATTCAAGGATTTTGGTTGTATTCCAAAAATATTATTCAATTTTGTATTTCCATTTTGTGACGTTCCAAAATTTATGTTCTTATATTCAAGCCATATGAGAGACACTTGAGTAAGTTGGTGATATCTGTGGCCATAAGGAAAAACGACTTAAGTCGAGTTTATTCGTTATTATTATTTTACTTATTTTGACGCATATTTATTGGTTATGGCTATTTTTCAAAACAGCAATTTTTAAAAAAATTACGTAACATCCATCTCTTAATATAGATATTATTAAAAACATGTTTTTTAATTTCATTGTTAACGTCCTTAAGACAAACGTTGATCCTAAAGCTCGATTTCAAAATTCTATGGATTCCGAATGTTATGACAAATTTCAATAATAGCTATTTTTTCAAAAATCTATATATATAAAAATCAATTGCTGTGCGTTAGTCTCGCTAAAGCTCGAGAACGGTTAGACCGATTTGGCTCATTTTGGTCTTAAATTATTGGTAGAGTATTCCGGAAGGTTTAAAAGGTTTTATTTGAAGTGATAGATAGCGTTGGAGATGAGATTTTTGCAATTAATTTTTTTTACCACATTAACATTGAATCAAATAATGGTAGGTGACAAACATACCATTTTTTTTTCAAAAGGCCTTTTTTAAGGCAAAACAACGTTTGCCGGGTCAGCTAGTGCTTAATAACTCAAAACGATAAATTCCGAGTCGTTTTATCTTGTAAGTGATTATCGTACGTGTGATCGTGGTTTTGAGCCGTCCATCTCACTACGACACTATACGCTGTTACGATACTTAGTTTTCTAAGTTAAAGTTTCTCAAACTGGCACTCTTAATTGTAGTTAAACGGCAGGTTTTGTTCTGTTCTAAAAATAGAACAGCGTACAAACCTATAGAGTGTGAGAAAACCGCCTCATATCACATGCATTAGACCTGGAAAGGATTGTTTTACGCTATATCTCTGACGACCCTATGATTTCATATGCTTCATATCTTCATATTATATCTATGTTCGCAAGAAAAAATGATTTAAGTAGAATCAGGACGAAATAGGGTTTATTAGTTATTATAGATGTCCTTATTTAGATGTATGTTTATGTCTAATTCTTATTCCAACATTCGGTGTATTTCACAAGTTATAGCAATCAAAAGCAATTTTTGCAAAATTGCATAAGCGGGAACATGTTTTTTTGTTGTTATTGTTTGCGTCATTAAGACGCAAGTGCTCATTTAAGTGTGGTTGCAAAATTTAGCTCAATAGCTGAATATCTCAAAACAACTAATTGGCAGTTAAGTCTTTTTTCCTTGTGCGAGCAAGCATAGATATAATCGAACATTAAACCATTAGAATCTAATAGAGTATTGGGATCGGGTCAGGTCAGTATTGAGAAAAGATAAGCTGGGTCATCAATCATAAGCTGCTTTTGCTGCAATAAAGTTCTACATGATATATCCCTTGTCAATTGTTGCTCGCGAACGGTTGTTGCCAATGCCAACAAGTGCAACTCTGCGGTAACTAAACACCGATTGGAGAAGTGTTTTTTACTATCATCGCCTGCTCTAAAGGCCATCAAATCACACTACAATAAATCTATTCAATTGCTCATATGGCATCACTGATACGAACCGAGTAGTCTTATGATTAAGATAGACATTGGTGCCGTAATTTCTACCACTATTATTATCTTAATTAGTATTTTTTTCCAATTCCAAACTACATTTTCGAGGCAAAAGCAAAGTCCTCTTGGACGTCTTAAGTATACCAGATAAGTACCACCATCTTATCTACTAGATAAAAAAAAAAAAAGAAAACACTTCCATTTATGATCACCCCATTCTTTGAATCTCATTTTCTTTTATTTTTAATCTAAATCCTTAAGTGCTATTTAAACATTACTTTATACATCTTACTTAGTCCCTTAACAGCTAAAAATGTTCTTCTTTCCTTACTTCGCCTTTTCGCTCCACATCCAGTTTACTCTAATGTCTCTCTATGAAATCATCATCGACTTCCTCATTATGTGATTTATGCTCATAGTTGTGATGGTGATGTATATGCTCTTCATCATCTTCATACTCTTTGGGCAGCTCTGTATGTTTGTGATCATGCGAATGGCTGTGTTTGGCCTGATGGTGATGATGATGCTCATGGGATACGTGTTCTTTCGTGATGATGGGATGATGTTCCTCAATGATTTTCTTTTCCTCTTTCAGGACAATCGGCTTGTGATGGTGATGGATATGCTTCACAATGGTGTGCGTATGCTTCTCGATCTTTTTATGGATGGGCACGTGAATGACAACCTTTTTCTTTTTGGAATGATGACCGCTATAATGAAAAGAACAATCGAATTGGAGCACAAATTTAATTTCTATAGCAATATTTTAAAATGAGCTGTTATGTTGAATAAGACACAACGTGAAGATTTAGAAGCATTTCAGCATATTTAGTTCATTTCTTAACAACTTGCTGTATGTTTGCTTAAAAAGGAATTCCAAAGGAATTCTGAAGATTTTATTCCAATATAATAAGGCTGTTTATAAGCAACCACGTCCCTCTGGAAATATCTAGATTATAGAGAAAAAGACTACGGCCAGTCTTGGTTAAAATTTGTCGACAACAATCAAAGATGCCGGCACGGACGGAACAGGATAGTACGGAAATTTGTTACGAGTACCATTAATAAAGTTACATGTTCCTTAAAAGAATCTGGTTTCTACGGCGTTTCTCTATGGCAAATACACTTCTCATGGTTTAATTCTGTGAATAATACAATATCCACAATAAATTGGAGATGTCTAACTGAAAACTCCAAATTGATACGGAAGACTGTATTTTCAGATTGAACTTCAAAAGGAACACGATTTACGGATGTGTGCAGGAAATTTTGGATTTAATATAAAAAAGTTCATGACCAAGATGCCATTTGATTTCGGTGTCTATACTTGAATAGAATGAATTCAACCATAGCTACAGTCGAAAAGATATTGATTTTTACCTGACATTAACCTATCGCTATTTTACTTTCAAATCGAATTTCTCAGCCGCTTTTCTTTCCAAGAGTGAAAAATCAGGAGATTGACGAGTTGTTTTCACACTTACAAGCTTGAGACATCATTCAAATTTAGCCTGATATCATTAAGTTCCAGGAACATAATGCGCTTAGAATTGCGAATGGTTTTAACATCTAAATGCTTGAATCGAAGATGGGACTTTCCATCAGATCTGGCAATACACCATCCAAATTTGTCTCGTCATAAACTTATCATCTTCGGCGAACTCTCACGCCAAATTTGTTCTGATATAAATTTATCATCTTGCAGGCTAATGTTTTGCTAATAAAGAAAGCCAGAGACTGATTAAATTAAGAATTTGTTTTGACAAATTTTGGAATTTTCGAAAATTCTGAGGAGTTAGTTTTGACTCTGTATTCTTGCCACTTATACGCGTGAAGCTTTGTATGAAGGAGCTATCTGGAGCAAGTTAAGGCCTTAGATGCCACTGGAATGTGTCACCAATCGCCTTGTTTCTATTTAACTAAATCTAATATAAGATAATCCTTTCGCTTTTGCTCCAGTTTTGATAGCTTACAATAGAAAGTCAGTATTTGTGTTCTTGATGGATGGAAGATTAGGTCCCATGATTTATATCCAATATGAACTCTGGCTCTCTAAGTCTATTATATTTGTTATAGAGAATTGAATATATTATATATATAGGAACTTCTGTTTCCAGAGCCTTGGTACCTTTGGTTATTAAGTTAGTTTACCTTCTTTAGTAACCAGAAAATCGAATAGTATAATTTGGGAATATGTCCCGGTGAAAGTGAAAACCTAAAACATCAAGAATCTATTGTACGAGTAAGAGTCCCCAAAGGTGATCACAGGGTAACTCGAAAGCAGTGCAAAACACAAGTCAGGAATAAACAACATTAAGGGATTTATATCCATTAACGGGGACATCTAGCTTCAGTAGAGAAAAAGTTTATTTAATTAGCACCGTTGGTGGACCAATTGAATAACAAATAATTTTTATGAACTTAATCCAAGAAGATTCTGCTGTGGCTACCATCCAAAATTCATATGCTCCACTGTTTTTTAAACATTTTCTATCCCTACAACCACTATCATAAATTTTATTATAGTCAAATAGAGAATCAAAAAATTAGGAAAGCAAAAGCTCATTATAACAAAATTTAGAAGAATTTTTCCAAAAAAATTTGTAATGTGATATTCCTACACATGAACGATCTCTGTAATTGCCAAAAGGGCAAGACTTACTCATAAGTGCTTGGAAGGCCTGGATTCAGTAGAAAAAGGAAAGTTGAGTTTCCATAATTTAAGTGTATGATTTTTTTTGCAACTGCCATCTTCTAAGTTACCAGATCCCTTCGCTTATTATTATACTTTTCTTACTACGGTTGTTATTGTCGGGTTGCAATTGCTGAAAATCTTTAATTACATGTCAATCATAAACATGACAGACAGCGGAATCGGTTTATTAAACACCTATAAAATAAAGAATTTATACGTTGGAATGTCTAGATTGGTTTATTCAATCCTTTCCCTATCACAAAACCAGAAATACTGTTTAAACTGTAGGAAAACTCATACATGCTGAGTTAATATCTGCAAAGAAATGCGGAGGATGTCATTCCTTTATATCCTCTACAAATGTCAAAGAGAAAATGATTTACTGAAATGCACTGATAGCGCCTGAACCTTATAGAGAATGGACTTATGTACTGGTCTAGGTCACGCAAAACACATGACTAAGTTCCAGTTTAGGTTTTATAACTAAAATATATATATCATTTATAATGGAGGTGCCATTTCAAAATGGATAAGTTTCTCAAAGAAATCAAGGATTGGGCTTACTACTAGAAGTCATCGCTTCTTAAATATTTTCCTCCCTACGAGTCTTATCAGAACATTTTGACTACATTTTACTGCTATGGCAAGTTATGGAATAATATTACACTATCGGAAGGACCAGTTTATTGAAATCCTACCAAATCTAGGTGTGGATAATTAGAGAAGAAGTTTTGCTAAATTATTGAGTATATGTTAGCCCGGCAGTTTATGAATTGATAGGACATAGAAGATGACAAAAGACCAGGATTTAGAATCGATATGAAATATTTATATCACTAATTGGGGAATAAAACAAATTGTCAGAGCTGTTGTCTAAACAAATAAGTAAAAACTAAAAAAACTAAAACTAATTATGGCAATTAGTAGCACGAAATTCTAAAATAATGAGACCACTTTATTGGTCCGTGATCAGACAAACAGAACTCTAATAGACGAAGCAATAATTTTTAATTTCATTATTGGAAAAACCTTCCAAAATATCATCTGAATGGACAGCAACATCCTGGTGGAGCCTTTGACTAGGGTTCGAACCCGCTGCGAAGCGGGTAACTAAAACAGGTTGTGAAAAAAGATTTGTGTTTCTCTATTGGGAAATAATATACCTGTTGCGGATAAGATAGCGATATAGAATCAATTGCAATTCTTTTGAGTACAAGAGAACTGGGTTTTTATCAAAATGGATGGAATTGCAGTACGCCTTTCCAGTCTAGTACTAGATGTGATGGGATAAATATCCTTCAGTGGCTACTTCATTTTCGAACCAAATTGCAAGATTAAAATGCCTAATATAATCGCACAAATTCATCAATTTTACAGGCAGATATGCTGTCAATAAAGAACTCGTATGGGGACCACCTCTGTTATAAAATCTTGGTTTTAGGAATCAAATCGATATTGCGACGTTATGATGTCCATGAGAATCCTCGATTAGGCTTTGATCAGGCAAAGAAAATCATAGTAGATACTACAGCATACTACAGCAAAAATCTTTAAAAATATAATCCGAAAGGACAGCAACGCTGCATTAGTTGGATAGAATCATTGATTTGATATTGAAATGGATGCTTAGTGAAATAGAATCAGACGACCAAGAGTAAAATAGATCCGATTTTTCCAACAGAGCCGATTGGAAAAAATTTGTTAGAGGGACTCAATTTCAAGTTGGTCTTATCAGCAAGATACCCACATACGATAAAATGATCCATTATGAATGGATCGAATATTAGAACATCCGTCTTTAATAGCATACTTAGGCTAATTATTTAGCCTTTGGTCTATGCATCATTTGAAAAGAGGAATGAGACAGGCAGATTTATCTGAGTAAAATTCTCTTAATCCTTTTAAAAAATGTTGTGTGTTGTGCTCACGGGAGTAGCATGCTCGTCTCATATCAATATTTTAAAAAGCCAAGAATGACATTTTCGCCCCTTTGCTCTCTTAGAGATGCGACAAGAATACAATTTTTGGTTTTTGGATGCTGACTATACATCGAGATATTTAATAAATTTGACCTAATCTAAGTGTAACACATTTCCAGGAGGAGGTCCTGTCAGAAATGCATTTCTGAGAGATTGGAGGAAATGAATTCTTGCAATGTAAAATTTTTGGAATTTTTGTGGATTGTGAGGAAAAACACTGATTTTATAACCTCATCATTAGTACCAATAAAGCGATTTACAGGAGATGAATTCGAAGTTAAAGGGTCGGAAAACGCCTTAGTATGAATTAGCGAATAAAGTTAAATATGTATGCATTTTTCTCAAACTTGAGCAGAATCAGTTATAATTTACTTTAATATAGGAGAACAGACCTTTAAATTACATGAACACCTTTGCAATACTCCTTTATTTTTTGTAACTGAGCATAGTAAAGGATAATATCTCCGTGGATATTTTGTTTATTTCGAACCAAATTTCGACACTTGGGAATTGGGAATCTGTGTCCACAATTTTGATCATGGAGCCTAATACATAGTATAAATCCATCATTTTGGCAAAATTTCCGTTCATACGGAAGAATTGTTGGGAATTAAATTGGAGGGGTGATGCCGCAGTACATTCTCATTGTGGTATCTTGAAGAAGATGACACTCTTGATTATATTCTGAATTTTCGAAATTCTCTGCTACATTCCTTTCCGGGGGTAAAATAAATAGAATTGAAAATGGTTTTTGGAGGTAGATCTTATCTTTATGCATTGGATGCTGTTTAATGTGTCTAAAATTAGCTTAGCTGGGCGTAAAACCATGGAATGTTGATAAATTTGTTGAGTTGACTTCGGTCGATTCTTTCCTGCAAAACGATTTTGAGCCGTTCTTCCCAATTTCAGTCGTTACTTTCAACAACAATTTTCACCCGATATTCCCAAACATAACAATTTCCGCCGATTTTTGCGGTAAAACGGATTTCGGACAATTCGACCCCACAAAACGATTCTGGTCGATGCTTTCCAACAGAACAATTTCGATTGATTCTCCCGGCAAAATGATTTCAAACAATGCTAAGTCGATTTTTTTCCTCAATACACTGATTTTCGGCCGTTCTTCTTAGTAGAACAATTTCAGTCGATTGTTCCAACAGAAAATACACTATTCTTCTCAAAATAATGTTTCGGCCAGTTCTCCCGCCAATGCGATTTCGATCGATTCTTTCAATAGAAAAATTTCGGATGATTCCAACAAAGGATCTCATTCGATTCTATCCTATATAACGATTTTGTTCGGCTCTTCCCGATAAAACGATTTCTGGCCATGTTTCTTAGCAAAACCTCAAAATCTCCTTCTGGTATTTCCAAACAAACAATTTCTTTAATCTGTCGCCATAGAGCTACTTTGTGTGAATATTCTAACAGAACAATTTTCACCGTATCTTCCCAATGAAACGATTTCGTTCGACTTTTTCCAAAAGAACCATTTCTTTCTACCGAAATAATTAAGATAAATTCTTCCCAATAGAATAATTTTGTTCAAATTGTTTTCCGATCAAAGAATTTCGGAACGTTTTTCCTAGCAGTACGATTTCAGTCCATTCTTTCATCACGCAGATTTCGCTTGATTTTTCCCAAAAGTACAATTTCAGTTCATTCTAGCTTCTTCAGCAGTATGATTTTGGCCGCTTCTCTCCAACAATACAATTTCATTTCAACTTTCCGGTAGTATGATTACGGCCGATTATTTCGAATAGAATGATTTTAGTTGATTTTTCCCAAAGGAATCATTCTAGTTAATTTTTTCCAGCAAAACGTATTCGAGTCGTTCTTCCCATCGGTACTATTTCGTTAGATTTTTCTTAACTGATTCTTCTTTGTAAATTTCATGACTTCATTCTATTACATAACAACAACAAATTTTCGTTCCGCTCTTTCCAAAGGAAGAATTCCGGTCGATTCTCCCTCTAAGCGATTTCGGGTGATTTTTATCAGCAGAGTGACTTCAGCTGATCCATACTAATAGAACGATTTCGGTCCATTCTTCCCATTGATTCTTCTATATGTACGTAAGAAATGTAATTGTGAAGAAATATCTATAACCGGTACCTTTGCCAATTAAAAGTGGGAGGGAAGAGCCGGGAGAAAAGCGATTTGCATGTTTATGTTGTTTTCATATTAGGGAAAAAAACTTCGAATTGAAATTACATTCAAAATAGAAAAAAAATTGAAATAAAAATATCTGAAGAAGTGGACAAATCATTGAGTTCTTATTTCGTTAAACGTGGTGGAAGAATTTGGTGAATGCAACTAAAGCTACCCTCGTCCTTGATAAAACCACCTTTCACTGCACCCAAGAAGTGTTTGAGGGATTGGTTTCTCCTTTCAACGCGAAGAAATGTTTCTACAGTCTCGTTCATAAGACAAACGGTTGTCGACCGAAAACTGTATAAAAGTATTAGGCGCCTAAGTAATCGATTTCAAAATTATCAATCGGGCCCGCCTCTAAATTCTGGTTGCCATTCACTGGGTCTAAAAATAGACGCGCTTCAAATCATGGAATGAGTGAAGGTCCTACCTAAACACCCCGATGACAATATTTTTAACTATTTAAAGGAAAAAAATTTAAAATAACAAATGAAATGGAAAAGTTTTTCCTTGCTACAGTCCATTAATGTACTAAGAATTTGTTGTTTCTTTCAACATGATGTAGAAATTTATCCAAAATCTGAGCGCTGAGTTCCTTCTGGGAGAAACTCTTCCTCTCTCATCTCATTCATATCAAAATCTTGCTACATTCTTTGGTTTAACTTACCCAGCTTCCGTATATCCACTGTACAGCACTAATGCCAATCCAATAACAACGAATATTTGAAATAACTGCCAAGAAATGGAAGAGGATAACCGATTTAAAACTATATTATCCAGAGAGAAGTCGTGCAATGTCCTTACCACCTGCCGACAGTTCATTGTTGCTTATTTAAAAGAGGATAAGGTTTTTAGTTTAAGACCTCACGCACTCTATATGGAATAATTGGTTTCTTGTTTCAATTCCGGTAGTAGGGGTAAAAGTAAAGTAAAATATCCGCTTTTTACGATGTCGCTAACACTCGCGTTCAAAGTCTTCAATGAAATGTTGAACAATTTGCTGAAAACAAGTGTTTTTATAACATGACGACTTACAACTCCAGGCACTGCTTGTCCGTAGACATGGAGAGTTGGAATTGCTACATCACTTTACGCTGGCAAACAAAGTAGACTCTTCATTTAGTTAGTGGTAGGTGTGGAGCGCGGGGTGTTAGTGTCTGGGTGCGTGTTGATTTTGGCCAATATTTTGGTTTTCTCACTTCCTTGGACATGTTTCTTGTGTGTTGGCTTAGTTGGTAGAAATTGGTGCATATTACAGATTCGTTGTCAGTGAATTGTAACAGTTTTTATTTTTGCCTTTTCTTGCTTCGGTCTTGTGTTTTTAAATGGTAATTCACTTCATGCAATTTGTTTTTTTTTCGTTAAAAATTGTGAATGATTTTTTTTTAAATACGGCATATGTGGGTTTTCAACGCTGACTGCCCCAACCACCCGCGTAGCGGAAGAGATAGTACGGAAAGAGGGGTATACTTGATTTATGATAGAGTTTGCTAAGAAATGGGTGGTATCAAAAAGGTGATGACTAACACCTATTACCTGTTAAACAACCCCTACACTATTTTGGTCAAAGTTTCAGGATCAATTATGATGGGTTGGAATAGTTTTCTAAGTTTAATTTAGTTTTTGAGATAACATGTTGGCTATTTATTCACTTAGTTATTCTGGAAGAATATATTTGACAACAGTATTTGCGGGATGCAGTAAATGTAATTTATTATGATAAAGTGAACTAGCATGAAAATATAAATGAAATAACTGACTGAAATTAATTGAAGGAGATATTCTTTTTGTTGTATTACTTATATATGTAGAATTCGAGATATAATGTAATGCAAATGGTAATCTGGCATTATGTTTCACTATGAAAACTATGATAATGTTTAAACAGTACATCGTTAATCAAAATTTTTAAACCAAAAAGTATTGTATTTAAAGTAATTAAATTTTTGAAACCAAAAAGTATTGCATTTAAAGTAATATACAGATATATCTCTCTGAAAGCTCTGATGCTCTGAAATTTTCAACCACTTTTTCGCACATTTCGGGCGGCAACTCGGCGATAACTTCACAAATATTGGTTTTTAAATGCTCTAACATTTAAAGATTATCCGCGTAAACACGGTCTTTGACGTAGCCCCACAAAAAATAAATTTAACGCTGCCAAATCGCATGACTTTGGTGGCCAATTGACGCCGCCAAAACGTGGAAACTTCTCATGCAGTAAAGCCAAAATCGGTCGTGCCGTATGACTCGTGGCACCGCTTTGTTGAAACCACATGTCGTCCAGTTTATAATCTTCAATTGCAGAACAAAAAAGTCGGTTATCATACGGCCATGCGTTTGAATCATGAGTTTTGTAGTAGGTTTTAATAATTTTTGCGGTTGCTGAACGATCCATATTCGTAAATGGCAAACCATTCACTAAGTAAATAACACTTCAGATGACAGGTATTTAACAACTGCTAGCCTTGCCAGACCGGCGGCTTTGAAACAACTAAATGGATAATCCTATATCTTAAATTAGAACCAACGCCAACAACTTAAACTCAAATGTTAAGCTCTAAAAACGAAACTTGAACTCATTTAATATTTAAACTTTAGTTTTCAAATTAGGCCGCACAAAAAAGGGACTAAAAAAATGTAAAACTCGTCTCAATTTTCTAACAAAAGTGATTTTTGAACGAAATTGCGGAATATCCGGTCAATTTAATATACAATTGTAGTAAGGAAGAAACGCTTTCTTCTCAGTATAACATTGGATCATCGCTAGAAAGAAGTACCTTTTTTTGGGATGTGCCTGCACCACATTTTAGGAGACTAACTGAAGCTAGGTGAGCTTAATTTCTTTGGCGCAATTTTTTATCAACCATCAAAGAAGCATTGCTTTGATGTTGTTAGCATGTTGCGAAAATATTTATTTCTTTCAAATTCAGAGAAGAATTTTTTTTTGTGGAATTAAATCTAATATTATGCTAAAATAGTTCATCTCACCTTAAGTGTATTTGGCGTACCAAAATATATCTGTTTATTAAGACTTTGTGTGTTTATGGGCCATGGTTTATAGATAATAAACCATAGATCGTAGACCATGGTTCAGAGTTAGCAACTAATGGATCACAGAACAATGATCTTGGATCATGAATCATTGATCATGGGTTGTGGATCATGGATAATGGATCGTGGAAAATGATTAAATTTCCTGAATCTGGGATAGTAAATAATTGATCATAGCTCAATGAGTGAGTAATGGTTGCTGGTTAAGGCATAGGGGATAATGGATAATCCGACAAAGTATCATGAATCATATATAACTCTTATTAGATATAAGATTCTTGATTCTAACAAATTTGTTAAATTAAAAAAAAAAAACAATGCTATAAATATACAAATTTTTGCAATGGAGATTTAAAGTCTTAAAATAGCCTACAAGCTCGTTGTAAAATGGCAGTAATGGATAAAACATTATCTCTTTAAGCTAAAATTTTGACATCGCCATTTAGTTATTGCCTCATTTTTACCTTCTCGCCATGAGTCTTTCTAGCCCCCAATGCCTGTTGTAGCTCTCTTTCATTACATATTTTTGTGAAATGTTTTAATTTTAACGACGTTTATCTTTAATAAACTAAATTTTTATTTATTTGTTAGCATTAACGTTACACTTATTCATTTGGTTTGTATTTATTTTTTCTAGTCATTTTAGTTTCATTTAAAAGCAAACAAAAACGGAAGCAAAGAAACTCAGTCAACGGAAATGCTTAATGTTGCATTTGCTTTTAACAGTCAGCGCTACGAAATCCAAAACAGTGAATTGATAAACCTTTGCAAACTTAATTTGTATTTGTAGTTAACATTTGAAATATTACACGATGATACGATAATGTATGCAATGGAATGTGGGGAAGATATTATATTAATTATTCATAAGGGATGATAATAAAATGCATTGCAAATGGGTAAAATTGGAAAGGGAAATCAAAATTATAGCAATAAATGTGTTATGATATGATATTCTTGAAGATTTGGAAAAAAATGTTAATACAGGGTGTCCGTCGGGAAGGTATACTACTTTGTTTGTTTATAATTTTTGTTTAAATGAAAGAGAATGGATCTTATATTGATAAATGTTTTATTAATTAATGTCGGCAATTATGTATGGAAATGTCCGCCTCTTTTAGCCTCACAAATGCGAGCTCTTTTGAGCACAAATTTCATTACATTCTCACACATTTCACGCGGTATTTCATTAATTTCATCACGAATATTTTGTTTGAGTTGGTCAAACGTTTCTGGTTTGTTTGGATAAACATTGCTTTTAAGATATCGCCACAGAAAGAAGTCCAAGCTCCTGAGCACGGCGTCGAATTGAAGTTGATGGATTGTTTTGAACACTTTCTTAAGTAGCAGTAATGCTTTCGGCTGATCTATCAGCCTGGCCCTATCAGTCCTCTTTCTTCGAAATCATTCACCACCCGATAAATAGTGCGTCTTGTTAGCACGTTGTTTCTCCCAAAAATGATTGATTTTGATAAAATGTTTTAACGATTAAAACACGTTGGTTTATCGAATATTTTTCCATAATAAATTTGCCATGTCTCTACTTCACGACTGTCAAATATGAACTGTCAAAACTAATGTTTACCAAAATGGCGGCAAAACAAAGTAGTATACCTACCCGACGGACACCCTGTATATGGAAGAAAGAAAGAATATAAATAAGAAATTTCTTGTAATGCTTTTTGTTTGCATAACTTTTATATGTGGTTAGTAACGAATTTTTAGTTTTAAACAAAATTTGATAAAATGGAGGGATTTAAAGAGAAAAAGCAAAAATTTACATTAAAACAAATTCTGTGCTGGTACCATTTACTCAAGTTTATCGCTTAGGTCTTGAAAGTTTTATTTTCTGTATAAGTTGTATTTTAAGACAACCTGAAAAGAAAAATGAGGAAATGAAGGGAATTAATGAAAGGAGTTGAATTTGCATTAATTTTATAAAAATTCTAATTATACATTTTATCGTGAAAGAATATAAATGAAGAAGTTTATATACTGATTGGTTATGTGTTGCCATGATTTTATCAAGTTTGTTGCTTAAGTTTTTCATTTACATAACATTTCCGAGCGGCCAACAAATGAACAAAATTGAGAAATTGGGAGCTTTTCAATTAAATGTTTTAAATTTGGTTACAATTTTTAAAAAATTTGAATTTGAATCGTTCTTTTTATTACGATTTATATGTTGCTGATTAAACATTTAACAAATTTGATCATATTCCGCCGTCTGATTCAAAACCAACCACAATTTAATTTATTCAGTATTGCAGATTTAAGCCTTAAGGCCGATTTGAGTAAATTACAATATTACAACACATCTTCTCCATAATTCAGTAACAAATGCATTATACAACTTTACAATACTAATGTTATAAAAATGTTGTGTACCAGAAAAATGTGATTTACAATACGGCAGTCTGTTTTACTTATCAGAATTATTCACATTGTATGTTTTTCGTTCTAAAATACGGAATTATAACTTTAATTGGCTATAAAAAAACAACAATTTAGCTATAAAAAAAATTGTGTAAATCACATAATAAAAAGCAATATATTAAACAAATTCCTCATATATGTTAACTCTCTGATTGATAAGATCATTTCTTGTTTTCGAAAGAATCGGCCGTTGGCTTGTAGAGGTGGGGAATCAACACTTTTTCCATATAACTCAACAATTCTTTCAAATGAATCAGATTTGTTTTTTAGAGGTAGAGAACGGCAACGTTGTTCTTGCTTAGATTCTTATTCTTATCTCGTACTTCTGGGCCTCAAAATCTCCTAAGAAAAATTATCATCATCGAACATCTACAAATTTATCAACCTAATCCCGTGTAAACATTGGTAAGATAACAACATCTTAGTGTGTTGGTGATTAGCGTTTAGTAAACTAAAGGCTTCAAATTTCGGAAAATATTTACATAAAGGTCAAAGGGAATATACCGCTTAGTTAAAGAAGTGAAAGAGTAAATTTGTTTTGTTGAAATTTAGTTGTGAATGAAATTTGTTTTGTCATTTGTGTTTGTGAATGGTCATAAGTTATTGGAAAAATTTGAAGCGTGTTTTGGTGGGTTTAATGCAGGAAGGTGAGAACTGTTGAACAGCAGAGACGTATATTGTTTTAAGAAATCAAATTTACCGAAGCAGCTGAAGAATATCGTTAGACTTAAATCAAATAATCGTGGATAACAAATATCAGGTTCTATAGCGAGTTTCTTAATTAGAATTCCATTATAAATAAGTTGAGCACCAAATTGGCGCCAAGTAATCGTTTGTCATTGTAAAGTATTCTTGCATGCTGTTAAGCTGTGAAATTGAAAGTGTTTCTTAAAACAGCTTCATAACATGCCGTTACAGTTAAGGACTTTTATAAAAATTTCCAGAAGTAAATGAAGGAAAAATTGTGTGAAGTTTCATTAAACTTGTAATGTGATTAGTTTGGTTTTTATCTTCTACGTTTGTTTCAACTTGTGATTAATTGCTTTGACCTAAAAACACTAAAAAAAATCAATGACGTTTACACAAACAAAATTCCGATCAATGGGCAAATGACCCTTGTTATATGATACCGTTATTAATTGGAACACCTGCATAGTGTTATCTTCTGTGTCGTGTGCTCAAGACGGTTCTTTTCTATGGGTGCGCATAAGAAAAATCATTTTTCATTTTCAATTTCATTTCACACAAAATCCAGGTATAATAGTTGGGTTTTTGTTTGTATTAAAATTGAAAATAAATATTGGTGCTGTAGACGATTGTGAAAAGTAAATTCGTTTTTCTTTAGTTACCAACGCAATTAATTAGTTTCTGTTTGAAAATCCAACAGAAAACCTATTGTGAAAAAAGAGTGATGAAGGTTTTTTAAATGCTTTACAAAACTAAATGTCAAAAATTATTAATAATTAAAAATGTTGAAAATATTTTCCACAATCAAGTTTGAAAAGTTTGAAGAAGAGGATAAAACCAATCAAGTGATGTTTAATTTTTCAATCAATAATATTAGTAATTTGTTTTGAGCAACAAAAGAAAAGACTTTGACAACAAACGCTGTGAAAATTGCCTTAACAAATTAACTACACAAATTGATTAAGAGACAACGCGATGATTTAATCATGAAATGGACAATAAAAAAAATAAATAAATAAATAAATAAATAACCGAAAAAAGAAACAAATTCCTGAAATTTCACTACGTTTTTCGATTCATAAAATTCAGTTAATTTATCTATTTTTTATTTTCATATAAAAGACAGCCTATTTTTTTACTCTTTTTCAATTGCAATTAAAAAAATAAATAAATAAATAAATAACCGAAAAAAGAAACAAATTCCTAAAATTTCACTACGTTTTTCGATTCATAAAATTCAGTTAATTTATCTATTTTTTATTTTCGTATAAAAGACAGTCTAATTTTTTACTCTTTTTCAATTGCAATTAAAAAAATAAATAAATAAATAACCGAAAAAAGAAACAAATTCCACAAATTTCACTACGTTTTTCGATTTATAAAATTCAGTTAATTTATTATTTTCATATAAAAGACAGTATAACTTTTTTACTCTTTTTCAATTGCAATTAAAAAATAAATAAATAAATAACCGAAAAAAGAAACAAATTCCCCAAATTTCACTACGTTTTTCGATTTATAAAATTCAGTTAATTTATTTAATTTATTATTTTTATATAGAAGACAGTCAAATTTTTTTACTCTTTTTCAATTGCAATTAAAAATAAATAAATGGCAGAAAAAAGAAACAAATTCCCCAAATTTCACTACGTTTTTTGATTTATAAAATTCAGTTAATTTGTTTAATTTATTATTTTCATATAGAAGACAGTCTAATTTGTTTACTCTTTTTCAATTGCAATTAAAAAAATAAATAAATAATCGAAAAAAGAAACGAATTTCCCAAATTTCACTACGTTTTTCGATTCATAAAATTTAGTTAATTTATTCAATTTATTATTTTCATATAGAAGACAGTCTAATTTTTTTACTCTTTTTCAATTGCAATTAAAAATAAATAAATAAATAAATAGCAGAAAAAAGAAACAAATTCTCCAAATTTCACTACTTATTTGGATTTATAAAATTCAGTTAATTTATCTATTTTTTATTTTCATATAAAAGACAGTTTGGATAGTTTTGTCTAATTTTTTGTACTCTTTTTCAATAATCCAGATTTTTGTCAAGTGACCACAGAGTACAACTTTCTGTGAAAAAGATATTATTACAATTATTATATCCCACAAATTTGCTTCTTCCTTAAAGTACAGATAAAGACTGTTAAACTTGTTTCATATGGGTAAAACTGTTTAATACTGTTTAATAACGATTTCTTATAATTTCAGCACATGCGATTTTCATATGCATATTTATAAGTATATGTAGGTACTGGACATGGCAGCTATTCTATCCAGTAATAATAATAATAATATCTTTCAACTCTGTATCATTATTTCAATATTAGCCAGAGAATACGATTGTATTTCATAGATGGGGCACGCTTATTCTATTTACTTATGTGCATTTGTGTTTGTGAGCTTCTTCAATGATGAAGAACAAAACGGATGCTCATACAGTATATACTCGTATATACACACAAATATCACCAACTATTGCGGCAACTGAAGTCAAAAAGATCAGGACAGACAATCGGATATTAATCCCTCCATACATTGCATGACTGTAGTTTAAGGAAAATTATTTATTATTTAGATTTTATACAGCCTTTGTCAACAAACTAACATTCATTTACATTGGTTTGTTGACAAATGCTGTAGTGGTATTTATGAACCTCAGATTTCGGTCACCTTGTTACTAAACAGGCTAATTTACAAGACGCTGAATTTGATGGCAGTGCGACCCCTGTAAAGTTCATATATACTTCAATGTTTATACTTTTGTTTAGTGATTATTTGATATGCCGAGTGCAATGTAGAATGTGTAATATGCTATGTAAAGCTACTTTTGTTATAGACTTTTTAAATTTTCCTTATGATCCTCACAGCACTTGGACAAAAGACTTTTCACAAGAAAACTGCACTCAATTTTTTAAAAAAATGAATTTTTCATTACTTTGCAACAATTCTGAAGAGAGAAGAAAGGCGCACGGCTGTGGGAAGAGCGGAAGAGTGAGGATGTACTTAGAAATGTACAGGAATACAAATAAAAACTGAAAATTCAACCAAAAGATCAGAAATAAGTTCCGGTTCCGGCTGGCAACATTAGAGGATAAATTATTCCAATTACCGGCTATGGCAGAAATTGTCCAGCACCGAACCAAAACGAGATTAGAATAGCAGTACTGTAACTTAAAAACGATAAAAGTCAACCTGAAGATCTTTTTAAAATGAGTGGAGTTGAGCTGATAAACAGCATGCATCATTTGCTCCTGAAAAGCCAATATGGCAAAAACTGCATGAGACCATGGCCTAGTTTGAACTTTCTGCAAAGCTTATATGGCTTTTTAGGATAACGCTAACTGACATGAATTCATCAGCTAACATAAACAAAAATCTTAATGAACTTTTTTACACTAGACGGGGATTCAGACCGGCCGACAGCCTATCGTGCAACCTCTACTGCAGATGATTAAGAGGAGGATTACTTTCGTATGCAGATGATAAACACCAAGATGTTACTGCAGCTTTCTCAAGCTTTGAGAAGCAATTTGCAAAAATGTGTCTGGTGGTAAACGAGAGCAAAACAAAGTTATTTTTTTTCAACGAAGAGTCTACTTGCTTGGAAACCAGTGCGACTATAACTTGGAAGTAATGGATGTAAGTAAAACGAATGATGTCATCATGGAGATTAAGAGAAGGGTATTGCTTGGCAACTATAAGAAGCGATTTAATGACAAAAGCAAAAGAATGCAAAAGACGAACAACAAGGCAGCCAAAATTCCGTTGGAAAGACCAGGCTTTTGAAATGCTATCAAAACATGTTGTGACGAATTGGAGAAGAAGCGCAGAAGACCGAAGAACTTGGAATTATTTTCAACATGCGGCGTATAATAGATGAGGATATCTATTCTAATCGCCACCTAAGTATGAAAGTAAATACCATCATTTTTGATAGATATAGAAAAGAATCATCCCAATTCACATAATTTTGTAAAGATTATAAAAAATACTTGAAAATAGCAGCTTTCGCTGATCGATGGGACGTATCAGTCCAGTAGAAAAGTGGATACATTTCACAATTTTTTTTTTAACAATTTGACCATTTATTCGTCAACTAAGGACAATATATGGCAGTGCCTGCTAGTCAAGGGAAAGTATCATCCCAGTTGATGTGTTATTTTAAGGTATCGCCAAATTGTAGACTTGGCTATTGATAAATTTTTAAGAATAAGTATTATCGTATTTGACAATAAGCTAGTATATTGGAACCGTCTACTATGGTTACAAATGAGTGAAATAGGTTTACTAGAAAAGAGCTTGAACATATAAAGACTGAAGATATTTCTAAGAAAGTGATACTTCTAAGGAAAAATGTCAAAAATGTCCTCAAATTTAAACATTGATTTTTTTTTAAATTGGGAAGGATAAAAGAAGTTATATAAAGAAAGTAGTAAAAAGGTTGCAGAAAACTGTAATTGATTGATTGAAAAGAAGATGTGCCTATTTTTTGTGATGTTATTGGTAAGAGAGATGCATAGATTCTCTTCTAGGCATATAATTTGTAACGAGAATGATGTCTGACAAAGAAATGTTGAAAAATCATAATTTTTTCCCCCATCATAATAAAAAATAGTACAAACAAATTTGGAAAAATGACAAGACGGTATTTAACTGCTAACGAAATGTTGGCGTTGAGAGTTCGGCTTTAGATTTCTTAAACATATTGCCTACTACTTGTTTCACACCGCTTGTTTAATGTAGGGCTTTCCAAGGTTTCATTATCTACAGTAGTAAATAGACAATATTAGTCACTGACATCACCACCAATTTACAATAAATATACTGTGTATGTCGCCCCTTAAAACGTGTGAGAATTTTCCTTATTGATGTTGAGGCGCTTATTAGTAGCTCGGGAAAACTCATTAAATTCCGATTAAAATTTAATTTCTGAAACATTAAATTTTCATGCTTCTTTTACGATAATGAGAAATTTCAATTTCCTGGTTGTATCATCTTACCAAGAAAGTCTAAAGGGCAGTAACACGAATAGTAACAAAATTCTTCTTTTATAATTACATTCCGTACAAAGAAAAAAACCAATACTATATCTTCCCTCCCCTACTTCCCTGTCCTAAGAGTAGAAATTGCTTTAAAATTTAATGAAAAAACAACAACATACAGTTGATCAATCAAAATCTTACAAGAGAAATTTGAAATGTGTGAGAGACACTTTAATGGCTGCAACTTTCCAAAACCCACCACCACACCAATCCATCTAATACTGTAACGTAATTTTGTAATAAATTAGACATATAGCATGTAACCTATAAGATAATATTACAACATAAATGCAGCAACAACAACTACAAAAGCAAGAATAATTCACATCCATTAAAAAACTGTTATAAGAACTACAGAAGTAATAACAACAACAATAAAAGGAAAAAGAAAAAGCGAATGATTCACAAACCTCTAAAGTAGAGATGCACTTGATGCGTTGTCTGATTGGACTTTTTCTCTATTATTTTGATGTGGTCATTATTGTTGTTATTATTATGACTAATTGTTATTGTTGTTGTTGGAGTTGTTTTTATGATATGATATGTGTTGCTGTGATAATGTGAGACCCACAAATAAAGGCTATTAACCCTTTACTTTCTTTAAGTATCACAACGGTGAAACAAAAATGTAAACGCCAGTTTCTTTCATCCTAACGAGCTTCAACGACTATTTTATACTCTATTCTAGCAAAAAATGTAAGTAAATGTAAATGTAAATGTTAGTTCATCATACGTCACTTCTAATGACGTAGAGTTACTTCAAACACTATCATAATTTCCTCCCACCCCTTCTCTAAACTGTTGCTTACATGTATTCCTGTTTTAGTCGTGAGTGGTTATAGCATTAACAAAAAAAGTTTTTAAAAGTGGAAAAAAATTTACGAAAAAGAGCATTTTAGGCATATTATGCTATATTATTTCCGAAAAGTAAAAACGGCTGCTGAAGCCAGCCGAAAAATAAAGTCTGAAGAAAACGGATCAAATGAAAGAACTTGCCAGAAATGGTTTAAAAGATTTTCTACGGGCGACTTTTCCATAACGAACGCTCCCAGATTAGGACGACCAAAAGAAAATGTTTCCGAAGAGATTTAATTATTGTTAATTAGGAAAATAGCTGAAATAATCAAAAAATCAGTCTCAGCCGTTTACAGGGTCATAAAAGAGTTTGGATTTGGATGTGTGGGTACCTCACTCTCTCACCGAGGCCTTACACTGCCTTGTGGACCCGTCAGAAACTGTCAGAGCTTAAGTGTGAAGTTTTACCTCACCTGCCGTACTCCCCAGACCTCGCCCCGTCCGACTATCATCTATTTCGCAGTCTGGGCAACAACTTGAAGGATTTGAATTTCCGCAACGACGAGGAAGTGACAAATCGAATTGAACGCCTTTTTTCATTAAAGCCACGCGAATTTTATGAAAGCTCCCAGAGAAGTGGGCAAAAGTTATTAAAAAAGAGGGAGATTATATTATTATATATAATTGTTTTCTTGTACACAAATTTGAAATAAATTTCTTTTAAAAATCCACCGAATTTTCTGAACAACTCGATAAATGTAAATGTAAATGTGGGATGTTGTAGAAGCTTGCATTGATATTTTTTTAATAATAATAAAACTTCTATAAGACAAATCACTTTGATACATCCATCAAGTTTGTGTCTTAAGTCTTCTGTTTTGCATGAGCAAATAATTGCAAGAACGACATGATTATTGGGAGTTCTCATAGAAATTCAGTCGAAAACATTTTATAAAACATGTATGAATAGTAAAAAGATAAAACTCGATCGATTCTCTACAATAAAAAACCTGAGAAAACAAGAAAACGCTTTCGAATATATGAAAAATACCGGTTAAGAAGTCGAAAAGAAGTCTGCCGTGGTGGCTGAGTGAGCTAAGCGACACAGCTGAGGAGTAATCTAACCAATTATGAAACCTGTCCAGTGGAGGTATATGCTTCGATTCCGTGGTGGCTGAGTGAGCTAAGCGACACAGCTGAAGAGTAATCTAACCAATTACGAAACGTGTCTAGTGGAGGTATATGATTCGATTCCCCTTTTTTCAGTCCTCTAATAAAAAACCTAAATTTTTAACTGAGGAAAGTAGTATGGAATTGAAATATATTTCTTTCCGACTCTTTATAAGAAATTTTTCGATACACTGAATTATATTCTCACCAGAGCAGATCCTCTCCAATTATTATGATCTAATAATCTACTACAATCGTACCCAAAGGCGGAGGGCGTAGCCAACATGTTGTAGTATGTTTTTGTTTCAGTACTTTTGTGGTTTTGTACTGTTTTCAAACCAGGCACTTTATGATAAATTTACGAATTAAAAATCTTTTGTTTTGTTGGCTTATTTAACCGACTTCTTTGAGCTATTGAATAATCTGAACCTAAAGTTGCAGGGTGAAAATACTAATATATTAACAGCTATTGATTCTGTTAATACATTTATTACCAAAATTTTTCTGTGAAAGGAGCATATTCTTAACAAATCTTCAAACTTTGTATGCTTTCCACGTCTTAGTGATGTTTCGGACTCTGAAGGCATCTCAACTGAATATTTTGAAAAATTAATTGTAAATCACTTAGACGCTTTGGGTAATGAATTCAAAAAGTATATTCCTGATACTAACACCGATTCTTGGCAATGCAAACTGACAAGTAACCCATTTGTAGTAGATGTGACGTCATTGCCTGAAACGATACAGGAAGAAGCAATCGGGCCGAAGTGTGACTCCTGTGCAAAAAATGATTTTGAATCGTTACGTCTTCAAGAATTTTGGCACACCTATACAAAAAGAGTTTTTGTTCCCTTTCAAATATAAAAACGAAATATCGATCTTGCTTAGATGTTGACAATGATCTCAGATGTGCACTATCGAAAATATCGCCAAACATCAAAAAGCTAGTTAAACAACACAAAAATTGTCAAAATTCGCACTGGAAAAGAAACGGTAAATATATAAGTATGTTTTCAATGAAATATTTTTTGTTGTAAGACTAATCTGTTATTTTGTTTTATTTACTTTAATTTTTGTATGTATTTGTACAATAAAAAGTATTCATTTCTGTTTTTTTTTCAACTAATGTTAATATTATTTTTTAATGTTAATCACAAGAATAATATGTGATCTCGCTATTGAATCAAATTCATTTAAGTTGTTTTTATACATTATTTTAAATTCCTACAAATGCACCTAATATTTACTATATAAATAAATATTTATAAAAAATTTAAAAAAAGAGCGACTTCTTCACCCAATTATATTCATGGTCATCTTCTATTTCTACATCTACTTTTATTCAGTTTATTTTGTAGGGGGGCATGGTGATTTTCACTTGTTTGAATAAGTTGGGAAGTCCTGATCTACTAGATTATGGTAGTGGAATTTTACAACCCATTGATAAAAATAATAAAAATGGAGATTACAAAATATCTTGCATTTTTGCGGCAGGTACTATCATGCAACGTATAAAATACTAGTTTCTATATTTGTTTCCAAAAAATCTTTTATTCGCCCAAATCTATTTCATCGCCTTCAAACTATTACCCTCTCGACATAGTACACTTCTTCCGACGTTTTTCTAATCCTCGAAGCATGCTAATTAGATAACTTCTAGTGTCTCCTCCAAAACGAGCTTTGATTCAGGTTAAATCGACTTAAAAGTGGTCTCGCCTATGAGGTGTTTTGGACAATATCCACACGGTACTAAATCAGACGAATACGGTGGTTGTGGAGCGATATTATTCGAATTTTTGACTAAAAACTCATGGACAGCCGGTGCAGTGTGAGATGAGCCGCTATCGAAATTCGAAAACGTTCCTTTAAATTCAGTAGGTTTTTGCGAAAAACTTCTAGCAAATGATTCATATCGCCCATATTATATTTCTTAGAAACAGCTGAGGAAACTCATTATACACAATATCACGACAATTGATCCTAATTTTTGAGGCACTTCTCGCGATTTCCCTGTCTTGCTTGGTTTGTTGTTTCCGGATTACAAACATAGATCCAAGTCTCATTTCATATATTAATGTGCTTAATGTCGTGCTGGTAGCCAGAAATCATTTTTGCACAGATTTGAACGTAACGGTGTTTTTCGACAAAATTGGTTTTTTTTTTTTTTTTGGTACAGACCAGATTTGGCGTATCTGAGGCTCAAAATATCATTTAAAATGGAGTGGGCTGATCCGCTTGAAATGCCAGCTTCAACAGTAATTTTCTAAATCATTGGTTTGTGGACACCAAATCACTTTTTTCTTGAATGTATTTTTCGTTTTCAACTTATTCTCGGCCTTCATTCAACTGTTTACGCCACTTGGGTAACTTTTCCTGCTGTAACTTTCTAAACATTTCCGCAGCAGGAATTTCAATTGGCAGAAAACTAGGCGTAGCTTAAACACTACTGACATTTATGAAAACAATGTTTGTCACCGCTCAACTAACTTTTAAAAACTATTTCTAATACATCTAAGTAATTTAAATTGGAAATGGTCTTACTATTTGAATATAGTAGAACGTCAATGTACGACACGTTTTTATTTCACTGTGTCAATTTTGTTGATGTGAAAATTTTCCTTTGCAATAATTTTCAATACGTTAACTTCGCGCTGTCCACATTTCAGAATTATCTATAGGTATAACAGTCCGATGAAATATTGCTTTTGCCATTTGCCATGGATACGAATATTGTATCTGATATGTCATAGCTATTGGTTTGCTGTCGGAGTTTGATGTTCGTGGCTTAAGTCTTTTGTTTCATATGCAATACAAGTCGGTGAGAAAGATTAAAGATTAATTTCTAGGGTTTTCTATGTAAAACTTTTTCTTCACAAATACCCAGGCGAAATTTTATTTTCTTTTGGACGCAACCTTTCGGATCTAAATACTACATCCAACTGGAACTCGTAAGGATAACCCGGTTCTGCCGTACAAAGTAGTAAAACAAATATTCTCTAAAGTTTAGAAGAATATAATTATTGCGGTTAATTTTTAACCTAAAATTGAACGTACTTCTGGCATAAAGTTGGTAGGTCCAGCCTCTTAATATCATACGTTTTATTGAAGCCATGTTCATGTTCATTTTATGTAACGAACTCAGTCTACCTTTGTTTCCATATTCAGCTGTCAGAGAAACTTGACCCTTACTTAAGCAAGTTCTGTTTCAAATGTTCTTTTTGGTTATTATCTTTTACATGCATTTCCCCCTCCCAAAAAAAGCTAATTGTGCCACCCAAAAGAGCGACTTAGCAACATGTCTAACATTATGTGTTGCTTACATGTTATTCTTCAAATTGTTGTTTAGTTTCTTTGATGGGAAGAGCAACATTTAAAATACTCTACAGAACAAAAACATCGGTTCACCAGCATATTTTGTTTAATAAAAAATTTTCCTTTGATTAATAACACATTTGACAGCCTTTAAAATATTTCACGGCCCGAGAAATCTTGTCTACGATAAGAGAGATAGACAGACAGACAGCTGACCACGACTACTAATATTTGGACATTTGAGTACACCAACATTCAAATCCATCATTATGCGCCTGGTTACGGTAGCTTCTCGTAACTGCCTCTCTTCCCACTGCGGTTTTTTTTTTGGAGGCAGGGGTGGTGGAAATTGGTGGCGCTTCATGGTGGCTGTTTTACTGCCAAGATTGCGTGTCCATTTGTTAGAGGGGGGTTTCTGTGTGTTTCTTATGGTTTTCTTTCTGGTTTCTTTAGCTATTTGTTTAGGAAAAACTTTCGAGTAAATAGAAATCGGGTAAATTACGAATATAAGATTTGTAGCACCATTTAATTATACTTGAACATGCAGTTTTCGTTGAGGTTTTATGCTTCATTTTAGCAGTTGTTTTCCTTACGTAGTATTTACATTTTTTCTCTTTGTTTACGTTAATTGAAAACTAAAGACTTGAATAACATAGAAACGATGCAACAAAATGAGCTGTGTAATGTTTGTTTTTGGTTTTGTATTATAATAATGTAATATTTTAATTTGAAATAGATATTTCTTGTAAGAAGAAACACTAATGAGTATAATTAGAATTATGTAATGTTCGTATGAATGAAACGTGACATGAATGGTTCGATGTTTAGTTATATCGATTAGCATGGCTGGCGGACGTTATAAAGCCGATGGCCAGGCAATATTTCAATGTATTTGAACTTCTCTTCGATGGATAAAAATGTAATGTAAAGTAATATAAGGTTAAAGGTAGGTAAGGTAAGGTAAAGGTAAGGTAAGGTAAGGTAAGGTAAGGTAAGGTAAGGTAAGGTAAGGTAAGGTAATGGTAACGGTAAAATTGAGATATAGTAGTCTTACCTTATCGTTAGTTGGGTTGTGTTCGATTAGAAAAGGCTATGTCGTATTAGGTTATGCTAGATTAGAATTTTTTTATTGAATTTTCTCATATCTAATTGAGACTAACAATAAGTTTAAAAATCTTAAGTCTAATAAACAAATATAAACAGGTTATATTTAAATAGTTGGGCCTCAAAAATATGTAACTTGGGCTCAATTATCTGATTTGGAGAAACAAAATGTTTAATTTTTTTTTTAATGGGCAATTGGTGGGTGATGTTTTCAACTTAAGAACTTAGTTGTAATAGCAGAGCGATCAGATCTTTTAAGTCGAGAAGATTGTTCCAGTCGAGCAAGGCATCGCGCCAGAGGATTTAGGTGTTGTTCCAGTTTTTAAACACATTTTGTCCTTCTTTTCTTGAATTCTGTTTTTACCATTGGAATTGGTAAATCTCTGTTTATTCTTTCATTTTTTATGTATCATGGGGCTCCTGTAATACTTCCTAGGATTTTAGATTGACATCTTCGAACGATCTCAATGTTTGATGCACTTGCATTTCCATACAATTGCAGAGCATAAGATCATATTGGTTTGATGACTTGGTTGTACAGGAGAACTTTGTGTTCCAAGCTTAGTGAGGAACGACTGTTTATTAACCAGTGCAAATCTGCGGCTTTTACCTTTATCTGTTTTTCCTTGCCTCAATGTGTTTGCGCCAAGTCAGCCTTTTATCTAGGTTAGTTCCAAGATATGTTGCATCGTTAGCCTGAGGAACTTGCACACCGTTCAGTGAGATCAATGGCGAAGGGCTTCTGTTCAATGTGAAAGTTACGTGTCGGCATTTTTCTTCATTCACTATAATACGCCATTGTGCCAACCAATCTTTTATCTGTCTCAGGCGTTGTTCTAACTGGCTGACCGCTACTACAACGTTTTTGTTCCTGCTGAAGATTGCTGTATCATTTGCAAATGTAGAAGTATTTACCCTATTTTCTGCTGGGATATCTGACGTGTAAAGCACATACAAAAAAGGTTTTAGAACGCTTCCTTGGGGAACTCCCGCGTATACTGGAAAGTCGACGGTTGTAAACGACTTACATTTCACACTAAAGACTCTTTTAGCAATGTATGATTCCAAGACTGCATGCACATTTGTGGGCGACAAACATCTGATTTTAAATAGTAAACCGTCATGCCAAACTTTGTTAAATACTTGTGCTACATCTAAAAATAAGCATGGACAGTATTCGCGGCGTTCAAAGGCCGACCTTATTTCAATTGTGCCGTGTTTTTCTCTGAATCCAAGTTGGTGGCGCGGAATGAGATTGTGTTCTTCTTAGTAGGGTGTTCATTTCAATATAATAACTTTTTCGAAGAGCTCAGAAAAGCAGGGAAGTAAACTAATAGGCCTATAGGAGGAAGCTAGAGTAGGGTTCTTTCCAGTCTTAGGGATCATGACAATTAACGATTTTCTCCAATTACTAGGGTAATATCCAATATTTATTATAGCATTAAACAGATTGCTGATAAAGTGTACAGCGGATTAGATTAGCTTATGTTGTGCTAAATTATGTTACATTACAATATAAGATTATTCAATTTTGAATGGTAACGAGTATACAGACCAGAGACACATAAGGAAAAGAATAGTGAGGGAAATATCCAAACTATTTATGTTCTCGCACAAATGTTAATATCTCATTATCGAGTCAAGGCACAGGAAACTAAAAGTCGTATACTAAGAGCGTATGGCTGAAAGTCGTCTTCTGCTATGTTGAAGAACATGATAATAGGTAGTGGTATTATGATAGCATTAGGGCTGGTCGCTATCCAGGAGTATCCAAATAAGCCCCCTCAAAACAGAAATGCCCACCAAATATACAAAAGTATTTTCCAAGTCCGGTGTCCCATATGCAAAAAAACAGCGCCAAGCGCATCTGTTAGCTTTCTCACGGCATACCTTCCTTCGAATAGTTAAGTTATCCAACAAAGTTCAAAATTTAAAGGAGATAACCCTGTCAGAAACCAGGGTTTCACAAAACATATTGCATTCACATTATTTGGTCTATCTGATCATCCTTATTGAAAGGATCACCATCTGCAAACCTTTGCACTTAAAATTTCAAAGCTTTTCATATAGCCAGCTTCGTTTTAATTGTTGATAATGGGCCATTACCTGCTATGACTGTCACCACATTAGAGATGTAGTCAACATTTTGTTTGACACTGGCAAGAACCCTTAGAGCCGATGTGTAACACACCGCCTCAATTAACATGAAGCTCTCAGTCTTACACCTATTGGTAAACGTATTAAGTAATGCCTGCACATCTATAGCTTTTAGGGCACATCCATGGCTCCCTTGATGCACAAATCCTGCTTCCTAATTAATAAAACTGTAACTTTCAACACTTTTCTAAAGATTAAGTGCAATTACAATTAGAATTTTTGAATGGACTGTCATCTGAATTTATACAGAGTTCCTATACCGGTTTAAGATACAGTCAGTGGTAATAATAATAATAATTTGAGGACGGAAGGAATTGAGGGCTTCCGTCTAGTATTTCTAACATAAATCTCAAAATGTTCCTGTGTGCCTCTCAGGTGAGAGCTCAGCAGAAAAACTACGATAGAAAACAGTTGATATTCTCTACAGAGAAGATATAAACGCGAAGGCATTTTTAAGTTCAGAGTCAAAGATTATTCTTCAAAGAGCCCCATTTAAACATAAAACAATTTTGTTTTCGTGATTATGATGTTAATGCCGGTTATGATGTTAAACTAAAATAAAAACAAAGTTTGGAAATTTAATTGGAAAAGCGAGTTTATAAAACCTTTAATCATTTGCATAAGAAAATCCATCCTACTTTAGGACACGCCACAGAATTGGGTGGACAGCTAATTAAGATCCATTCGAAAAATACGGTAAGGGCGGAAATTATGAACGAAAAAAACAGGCGGTTGTATTCTATACTACAGAAACAGTTATTAGTTATCTGAATTTATTTTGTTGGATATGAATACGAGAATAGAACTTAACAAGTGTACTAATCATGCGGAGATGTTTGACGCAGAATTTCTGAATATGTTCCATAAATTGTAAATGTTTTGTTTTTTTTTGTTTTGTTAAATTATAAAGCGTTTATATAGCTAACTAAATATTTGGTTGTAAAAAGAATGTAGGCGGACAGTTACGAGAATATCGTTTAATAGAGGTTTTTGTAGTTTCCTTTTTGGATAAATATTTGTATGAATGTTGGATTTTTGTTTTCCCTCAACGAGTCAACTATGTCAAGTTTAGACACTTTCAAACTTTTGTTAATGAATGCATTTCTTGACTTCATGGTTATTACACTTGTCTGTTCATTTCGTTTTATATATTTAGTGGTTGAATCACGAAATTAAGCGTAATTTTCAAGGCATTTGAAATTAAATTTCTTTGCTTTACTAGCAGTGTAATGACAATTTCGAATATCAAGTTCGTTGCCTGAGTCTTTTGTCTGCGGTTGCAAAAAAACCAGGTGGCAAATAAAGACTACCATGAATTCGGATGTGGATATTTGAACTGTTGTGGAAGTTTCAAACGCTGCTGTCTCAAAAATCGTATTATTGTCTATAAAAAATCGTACTCTAAAAAGTCATTAAGATCAATTATATTGTATAGCTTCTGAGGAAAAGGACGCCGCATACGTGGTAGTGCTTCAGTCATTGGTGCTGTTGGGATAGCTATGAGTATATAAGATATAGGGGTGGCATACAGAAAAGCAGAGGAATAGAGGTGAAGTCCATAAACTCATCAAAGCACAAAAAGTAAAGTACGGTACGGCACTTTCCTCCTGTAAGAACAACAATGGAAATCTGGTAATGGAAATGTAGAACGTGCCGACTGCTCACCACCGGAACAGAGAGAGATCACGATAGTGATATCACATAACAAGATCAAAGTTACCGGTGCTAATGACCCTTCTACGGAGCTACTTAATTAGAGATGAGATTTTAATTGGCCTCATAAGACCAATTTCAATTTGGCTTAATGAATACATGTTCAATAATTAGAATATAAGCGTATTATGTTCTGTATCTATAAAAGCAGGTTGTAAAGCAACAAGTGCGGTATCAGTCTTTTATCCTTTGCTTATAGAGTTCGAGTTATTCGATATTCACACTTTAAAAATCCTGGAGAAGATTCAAGAAAAACAGGTAGAGACACATCACCTTTCCGTCGACTATAGTAATTTTTCAGCTGGCCAGTGCAGTAAAAATTGTATAAAACTATGGCTATGTTTCTTATTTCTGTAAAGTGCATATATTTTTGTATGAAAGAAAGGACAGAAAAGAACAATATTACTGATCCATTTTGCATTAAGTGAGACTTAAATAGGGCGACCTCTGCAACATTTTTTTTCAGTTAATTTTGAAGAAAACTTTAACACGATTGTAACCATCTTCATATAAAACAAATGTTAACTGTGGCGGTTGACGATATATACACAATTGGCTGAAAATCTCTAGATATTACTTCTGAAAATCGAACTCAACAGAAGTGTTGTAGCGGTAAACAGGAACAAACCCGTGCTATTTAGTTAGACGAAAGAAAGAGTGTGTTGGTGAGGAATGCTCTGTAAATTTTGACATCTGCAACTTTGCCCTAGCCAATAAAAATATTTACATCAGGCTGAAAATTAGAAAAAGAATATTGATTATAGACAGAATCATCTATGAGTTTATCAAACAATTTTGTGACAAAATAGAAAATTCAGCTCAACCAGATACAAATCTTACCTGAGGTGCTGTACAGTGCAGAATTCTGGGCTTGACACAAGCGGATGCAATTCTTGGAGGGAAAAATTCTCGGTAAATGGAGAGCATCGTTGATGGAGAGCATTGTCGGTGTAGCAATCGCGATTCCTATGAGATGTATGTTGAAATTGTGTCGATTGCATTGGGTGAATGTCTTTCACAATTAATTTAATGGCGAGTAAGGTAATTAGGATTCCGCTAGAAAGACCAGGCTTTTGAATTACTAACGATTATGGTGGTGAATGTCTTATACAATTATTTTAATGGCGAGTAAGGTAATTAAGATTTTGTTAGAAGAACCAAGCTTTTGAATTACTAACAAAATTTGGCATAAAGAGCGGAGTAGAATGAAGCGCTTGAAATTATTTTGAACGTGCTGGGCATAGTAGATAAAATTTACTGTTCTAACTGCCATCTAAGCAAGTAAGTACTTAGTAGAATAAATGAAAGTCTGTGTAACTAAATAATCGCAGGCACCAGGCTATTGAGTTCAAATAGATTTTGAATTTGCACAAGATTAATATACTTGAAGTGCAACTTCCCAGTAAAGCTGTTGCTAATCAGTCGAATTTAAACTTTTCTATAGTGTAAATTTTTTGTTATTGAGTTGTTGTACTTGGCTGGATATCTGGCAGGTGGAATTGCAAAATTTATGCGGAATTGTCAATTATATGTCATTTTATCCAACTAAAATGGGGGAAATCATATCTATTAAGCCTATTCGTCTTTTCTGGCGCAACATCTACATGTTAGCCTGATTTTGCTATGCGCTTCGATAGAAATGATTCCATTTTCTGCACTGCAAGTCCTTTGATTAATAATATCCCGAATGCGCTGTAAATTTATAATTTTATTTTTCAAATCAACTTTATTTATGTAGGTATATAGAGTTGCATTCATAATTATTTAATGAAAATCTATGAATGAAATTTTCAAAAACATTCCACAAATTATTAGCATTATTATTATTATTATTAAGAACATGGGCTTTAAAATACAACAAGAACAAGGAACAAGAAAACATATTTTGAATTATAGATTTATATTTAAACTCTCTCAAATCTTGGAGTGCTCAAACAATTTTTAAAATGCCTCTAATTTCACTAACCCACATCGTGTGCCCGAGATTCTCGCGATTTCAATGTGTAAACAAGTTCGTCACTTAAGTCGTTTGCTCTGATATGCAGACTTCTCTGGGTGTCAAAAGTTCACCAAAGTTTTTACGAGTTGTTTACATTCTGTGTGCTACAATATAATAATAAAATTATGTTAGTGGATCTGGCCAAGGGAATATAAAGTTAAAACATAAATGAAAGTGTTTTCCTCATTTACCATAGAATATACTAACTGACAAATTTGATGACCCAAAACCGTGCAAAACCAGTTGCAACGTTGAAAGTAATTCAATTGAATTTAAAAGAAAACTCTTTGCGTATAAATGTGCAAGCAAAAAGTGATTTTACTTTTATTCACACAAAGTTAGCACAACGATTAAGAATACCTTAAGAAGCCGAAAAAATTGTTAAAGTCATGTACAAAACATTTATAATACAACTAATACTTGTCACGCAAATCTTGTACGTAAAACAAACAAAGGCATTTATTAACGACAAACTTGCAACATCGTATAATAATATCCAGGGAGTGAATTATAAAACCCTGCAAAAGGGCACATTTTATCTAAATCGCCAACATCCTTTGTGGATATTACAGGATCAGAAACCTCAGACATTAACGGATACTTCAATTACTTACAACAAACCTAACTACGATCACATAAAACCGATTTACTATCGCGACCGTTTGAAGACAAATGTGAATACCAACCCCTATAATACGAAAGTTAAAGCTAAAGCCCAAAAAAGGTTAACATTCTACGATAAACCTCATGTATCTTTACCCAAAAATTACGTACCAAGTTACCAACGACAAAAGTTCACGCGCGTACCTCCTTTCAAAAAGATGCCCACCTTTGATAGCTTGCCCGGAGATGACACTTTTGAAAGGGCTAAACCGGTGTTCATCTATACGGGCCAGAAGGGAAGAATGCTTTTTAATAGCATGCTTAGTAATTACAAATATCCTATGCAAGAGCCGGTGCCCGGGCAAACTCTCTTTCCACCCCAACAATTAGTAATAAAACCTAAAGCTCAGGAATTGCGGCCACCATCATCTCCACCAGTTTTAAATGTCACCATGATACCTTTCTATGCATATGAGGCTATAGATCCACATATGATAAACTACGAAGTGAATAATCAGTTTACCCCAACTCAACCACTCACGACACCTTTCCCGAATTACATGAAGCTTAAGAAACTGAAGAAATCCAAACAATATTCCGCCTTCTACACACCACAAGAGGTTTTCGCACAATCCTCCTATGATTTCACCACCTCATTGCCGTTGACACTGGAGAAACCTTTTGCTAATCATAAAACTGAAAATTTTGAATCTACGACTTCTTTACCCCACAAAAGGCTGGAGGTGACCTACAACGATGGCGAGGATAAATTTCATATAACCTATGAAGACGATAATTCCAGTAACAGCAACAGTTTAGAAAAACCAACAGTGGCCACCACGCCTCAGTCAAGAATATATGACAATTACCCAGCTTCCAGTAGTTATTTTACGCTGCCTATATATGATCGCAAGAACGAGAGAGGCGAGGATAGCTTGGATGAGCAGCAGGAGCAATTGGATAATCAGGACAGAAATCAAGCTTTGGAAGGAAGTGAAATAAATCAAGAACTGCAAAAGAAGGAGAAAGCTGATGACGAGAATACTTGGTTTATACTTAATGCCAGGTAAATGGAAAACTATTTCAAAAATTGAGTGATTTAACAAATGATACGAGCATAGTGCTTCTCATTAAGCAAAAAAAATCTAGTTTTAATGGATTATAGTTTTTATGTTAATCTATATAATGTGACTTAGCATTGAAATTGACGAATACTGCTCATTTTAGAGGCAGGACATACAAAAAGACATCAATGACACTGACAGACATTTTGATATCTTTCCCGCATATGAATATTTTGAGTTCCAAAGGTTAAAAGTCTCTTATACTCGTCTATTACAACTGCGCCCATTAATTACAAAGTAGTATAAGTTACAGTTACAACATAGTTATCATGATGTCATATCTGTTTTACAAAAGCACGAAATGCTCATTCTATAGTGAAGGACTTAAGACACAAAAATGTTATGAAATTTATTTTTTATACACTTATTTAGATCGCTGCTGGAATATACACTGCCGATCAACTAAATAGACCTACAGATTTTTTTTTAAAAAAATTGAGTTTACAACTTTTTATATAAATATAAATGGGGTACAGTAATTTTGTATTATTCAGTAATCAATTTAAAATTAAACAAAACAAAAATTAGCGTTCTAAGCTTACAATTAAATTTTTAACATTTTTTTTTTTCAGATTTACCTCAAAAAGTACCCCTTTTTATCGCTCAACCGAATAGACTCAAGGACTTTAATTATATCTAAACCACAAATTAATGAAAAAACAATGTAAAAAATAATTTTCTTATAATATTTACACGCTATTAATAATGAGTAAGACCACCTTTATTTGAAATAACTTCAAAAATTCGGTCAGGGAGTGAATCGTAAAGTGACTTTAAATACTCCAAGGACACTTCGCTCCAGGCGTTCAAAATGACGGCTTTTAATGATTCGACATTTTCAAACTGTCGGCCACATTGATAAACCTTACGTGTAAGCCATCCCCATAAATTTTCGATAATATTGATATCAGGAGAGTACGGAGGCCACTCCATCAACTTTACATTTTGGTCACTTATCCCCTTTTTTACCACTCGAGAGGTGTGTATTGGGGCATTGTCCTGTTGAAATGTCCAGAGTAATGATCCAAAAATGTTAAAAAAAAATGGGGAAATGCTTTTTGAAGCAGTTCTTTATTTGCATTCATCCTGGATGAAACAAATTGAATTTCAAGTGGCTCATAGTAGGATATTGCGCCCCACACCATAACACCTCCCTCACGACTATGATGTCGGGTTAAAAAGAGTTCCTCCTTTCTTAAATCATGGAAGTAATAGTTAAAGCCATCTGGTCCATCCAAATTAAAACGTTTTTCATCAGAAAAAACGATTTGATGACACTCCCTATTCCATGCCATGTGATTGCGGGGATATACACAGCGACTTTGCTTACAAACATCGGTAAGCGGTGTTTTTTTTTTTTTTTATTTTTAGTCTCTTTAGATCTTTAGCTTTACGGATTACACGTCTCACGGTAGCTATACTGGCATTTACACCCAAATTTTGGCGAATTTTGACGGCAGAACATGTCGAATTTGACGCCTCTCGGAGAATCCTTCGCTCTTCAATGGTCGTTAGTGCTTTTCTTGTCGACTTATGCATATTTTTTCCATAACTCGATGGATTTCTGATAAAATGACTCACAACAGACTGACTTCTACCAATTTTTTCAGCGATTTGTCGAGTTGTCAGCTTACTATCATGATACGCTAATATTTTGCCTCTTTCCTCCAAAGTTAATGTTGTACCACGACCCATTTTGTGTTTAATTATTTTTAAATTGCACCAAAAGAGTGTACGCAACTTTTTGTTCGAACAGCTAATCAGAAACTAAAATTACAGCCTTTGAGTCTATTTCGATGATCGCCAAAAAAGCACATTTTTCGACATTGTCGAAGCAAAACAAGAATATTTAATAACTGTTCATTTTTTTGCATCCTCTTCTTATCGCAATTCGTTTGTCTATTGCTTTTCTCTAAAATAAATAACAATACTTGTTCAATAGCTTCTTCCACAAAGAAGATAATCAAAAATTAAAAGAAAAAAAATCTGTGAGTCTATTTGGTTGATCGGCAGTGTAAATGTTAATTTTGTATACGCTGCGCTCCTTTTTCGATTCATCACACCAGATTTTGACTGTCTTTTGAAAGCCTGTTGTTTCCAATTGAGTTTTGATCGACGTTCACCTCAAGTTCACTGTCACAAATTTTTCAAGCAGGAGGGAGTGGATCCATTCCTACAACATGGTGTAGCAAAGACAATCATTGTATTTTGATGAGCCTGACCAAGCCGACGTTTCGTCATAGAGCTCATACAACTCGTGATTCATGCTATGCCATTACAAATGTTTTAATGTTTTCATATATAAATAATTAATGTATAATGTAATTATAATGTTTTCATACATAAACAGCAGCCAGGAATCGTCATTCAACTGAAGGTGAATTTCAGTGAGCCTAAAAGAAGAAAATGCATTTATGGGATGTAAAGGAATTTGACTGTTAACCACAACTAGTTGGTTATAAAATTTGAGTTACCTAATTCACTAAGGCGCAGTGATGCTATCACGGCATTTAGATTACTCACTAGTTGCCTTCTCGCTTTCTTTCTTTTCTATTGAGCACCCCCAATTATTTGACAACGTCCAGTGGGCTGGTATAAAAACTGCGATACCGTGATAGCTGTTATCAAGTTGTCTGGAAGGTATCGGTGTCAACAATTCTTTTAGGTTGCTTAAACTAGTCGAAATTAATTAAAACTTGTTTTTTGTACTTAGAATTTCTATTCAATCTTATAGTAGTTTATCCTCTGTAGATAATTTTCAGAATTGAAAATGAAGAGTGGTGCATAAACGACGACTATATTGAATGCGTTCTTGTGCATCATTTGGTTTTAACTCGTGAACCAATTGCATCTTATATGGAAAAGATGTAACATATGTAAAATTCTTTGCAAAGACCGCCTAGACACGCCTAACTGACGAGAACGTCGCCTGGTGGAAGTTTTGGAGTTTTCCTCAATATTTGCTTGCACTCGAGCAATGGTCACTTCATTTCGAACTGCACGAGATCCTCCAGCACACGAAAGTTCACAGACAGACAGCCGCTTGTTGCCCAAAACATTGAACCAATCGGTAAATTGTTGGAGCGCTAGGAGCATTTTAAACACGTAAGAAATTTCGATATGATCTGAATAAGCGAATGCTGACTTTCAAAGTAAAGTTGAACAACTTTGGTTTTTTGTTCTGTGCTGAGCCTTTCCATCATAGATTCTCCAAGTATTATTTAATAAACTAGCAGACCCGGCAAACGTTGCTTTGCCTTCAAATTTTATTTTTATTGGAAATGTTTCATGCCAATCGGTCTATTATAATAAGAAACGCCTATATTTGCGGAAGAACTTAAAATATGTTCACTCAACCAAAATACAAAATTAAATACCGTTAGCAGGAGCAGAAATAATTGCTTTTTAATTTGTGGTTTGTATAGGAGGTGTCACTCCCCATAGTCCAATCCCGCCCATAGTTGCAGTAGCACTTAAGATATGTACACCAAACCGATGTACCAAATTTTGTTCAAATACCGTAAACAGGAGCAGAAATATTGGATATTTAATTTATGGTTTGTATGGGAGGTACCACGCCCCATTGTCCAATCCCGCCCATATTTGCAGTAGCACTTAAGATATGTACACCAAACCTACGCACCAAATTTTGTTCAAATACCGTAAGCAGGAGCAGAAATAATTGATTTTTAATTTTTTGTTTGTATGGGAGGTACCACGCCCCTTTGTCCAATTAGACCGAATTGTATTTCGACCTTCGGACATAGTTAAAAACCTTCTCCTGGCCGACACGAATAAGCCCTGAAAGTTTCATGAAGATCGGGTACGCCGTGTGAGAGGAGTTCTCTTACAAACTATTTTTGTACACAGACAGACAGATATTCATTTATATATATATAGATTCTGTAAAGAGAAGAAAAAAAAGACTTAAACAAAAAATTTATTCACTGATCAAATCATAGCGTTACTTATGCGCCACCCAATAGTTGAATCTGATTGTATGTAATAAATAATCTTTTCTAAGAATTTTTTCAAATTTTAGTTCATTTGTTAGCAAATATTTTTGTAAATATTCCTTTAATTTCACTTTCTTCCAGATACAAAGGACCCTTAAAGTCTAGCGTTAAGAATTTACACTCCTCGAAATATATACAAACTACAAGATCGGAGCAAGAGGATTTAGATTTCTTAAAGACGACAACGACTGCATCAGCATCAAAGCCCAAACAGAAACTTCGGCCACAAATGAGAGCTCTTTATGGCGATAATTTGGAATTAGTGTTATAACATTAAATATTGCAAACAGATGTAATAATAAAAATAAATCTACTGCACACAATCAAAAAAGTTTTTATTATAATTTATCAATACCTGAAAAGTTATGACTTCAGTTTTAGCAACGGAGGAGCAATAAAATGGGAAAATACAGGAGGTACGTCGGGAAGCTAAACTACTTTGTTTTGCCGCCATTTTGGTAAACATTAGTCTTGACAGTTCATATTTGGCAGTCGTGAAGTAGAGACGTGGCAAATTTATTATGGAAAAATATTCGATAAACCAACGTGTTTTAATCGTTAAAACATTTTATCAAAATCAATCATTACGTGATATTTTTGGGAGAAACAACGTGTCAACAAGACGCACTATTTATCGCGTAGTGCATGATTTCGAAGAAAGAGGGTCTGTAGCTGATAGAGCCAAGTATGGACCACAAAGTACTGCAAGATTGGTTGAAAACATTACTGCTGCTCAAGGAAGTGTTCAAAACAATCCATCAACCTCAATTCGACGCCGTGTTCTGGAGCTTCAAAAAACAGCTTTGGCCACAGTTTTGCACAAGGATTTGCATTTGCTTACATTTAAGATTCAGTTGACGCGAGAGCTTCTTCCATAAGACCATTTACACCACCGTACATCCAATAGGATGTTATAGCTCGCCCATGACAATCCCGATTTTCATGAAAAAATCATAATGAGTGACGAGGCATATTTTCATTTGATGGATATGTAAATAAACGGAATAGTCGGTTCTGGGCAATGGAAACCTCTCAAATTATTCATCAGTTACCTTTGCATCCATTAAAAGTGACAGTTTGGTGTGCAATATGGTCAGGAGGAATCATTGGACTTTACTTCTTTGAAACTGAAAACGGCGTAACGGTAGCTGTCAATGGGGAGCGATATCGTGATATGATTGAAATCTTTTTAAAGCCACAACTGCATGTTTGGGGCTTGATTAACATGTGGTATCAACAAGACGGTGCCACATCGCAAGCAGCCAAGATTACAATGGAATTACTGCGAGACCTCTTTCCACAACAAGCTATTTCAAGAAATGGCGATGTTGATTGGCCTCCATGGTCGCCTGATTTGACTGCTCCGGACTTCTTTTTGTAGGGATATCTGAAAAGCAAAGTTTATGCAAACAAACCAGAAACGCTTGAGCAACTCAAACAAAATATTCGTGATGAAATTAATGAAATACCGCATGAAATGTGTGAGATTGTAATGAAAAATGTGCTCAAAAGGGCTCGCATTTGTGAGGCTGACAGAGGCAGAATTTTACCTGATATTGTATTTCACACATCATTGCCGACATTAAATAAAACATTTATCAATATAAGATCCATTCTCTGTCATTTAATCAAAAATTGTAAACAAACGAAGTAGCATATCTTCCCGACGGACACCCTGTATTTCATGTTGAATTCATTTTGTGATCAATTCGGTGACGTGAATCGTGATCGATATCACTTAACATTAACACTATTATATCCTCGATTTCTTCTTTCAATATTGGAATAAAATATCCTAACGGGATAATCACACCACATAACGAAGTAAGAGAAAATAGATGAGAATAGTTTAGAAGCTTTCCCATGGTGGCCAAATTACTTGAACCAGATATGGGTGCTAAGAAAATAGGTGATGACAAATTATTTCTTCTTACTTCTTCTGTATAAAATTCGATGGTATAAGAAAATTATTATGGAAAATTTTATGAAAACAGTAATATATTTTTGTTAAGATACGTTTTATAAGCTAGCATTACTTAATTTTTTCATTTTAAAAGATCACAAGTTAAAAAACAATGCGAATTATTGCATTAACCAGACATTGAATATAGAAAATTTTAAAATCTATTTGATTATTGTTTACTGATGTTAAAATCCCCAACAATATGTTACTTTGACATTTGTTTTCTTAACAATTATGTTATTTTTGTTTACTTAAAATACTAAGGTGGTGTAATAAAATTTGTATATTGTACAGAATAGCAAAGAACATTTAATTGAGAATTTGAATAACAAGAGCAAACTGCTTTTATCTAGATAAATTTCATAACTGGCTCATTATTTAAGTTTTTTGCTTATAAAGTTTACCAATAGAGGAGTAAATAAGTATATCCTTTGTGTTAAATAAACACTGGGTATAGAAAAATTTCAAGTTGCTTTCATTTAGTTTATATTTTTTTAACACGTTCCATGATTGAGTCTTGTTTTTGATGTCTGTAAGGTATTGTGAAGACATACGGAAACTATTGCATTGTGTTATTCGGCATTTTTATGATTTATTTTTCATTCGATTCACATACGAGTAGTACCTGAAGGCTGGTGCGTTATGAGACTATTTTATGACTTGCAGCAAACACTTTTTGTGGCACTCATAAAATGTGGAATAAATCCATAAAAAGGTCTTTTTTGAACTATGGGATAGTGGATTTATGTAACAGTTTTACAAGCTGAGATTTAGTAAAAAAAACAAGATATTATGTTATATTTGCTTTTTCGTAGTCGTTATTGAAGCGATTGATTAGATGTTGTTTACCCTAAAAAGACTCGTTTTATGGAAATGTTTACAAAAATTGTTATGGGCGGATTTTTTTTAACAGTGGGAAACATTCTTTCCTCCTATTGTTACCCTCTTTGTCTTTAAGAAAAGGGGTTTATCACCTGTTTGAACTACAATCTCATTTATTGTATTATATACTCGTATGTGTCTTATCCCGTTAGGATATTTCATTTTAATATTACAAGAAAAAAAGGAGAAGATAAATAGCGGGATGTGAAGCGATATCGAGCACCAGTCTTTGAGTAGCTGTCCGTCACTTCACATCGCCGCTTGATCACAAGAAGGAATTCGACAAGAAATATAACCTGACATTGTATTACCAAGTGGCAAACTTTTTCTTAAAAATGGTCAAAAGAAATGATGAAATTACATTTTAAATAAAAAAAAAATTGATTCTTTTACAAACAAAATGAATGAAATGAACTACCAACCAACAACCATTAGTAACACAGAAACTACAACATACATACACACACTTGACGAGATTATTATTATGGAAAATAATAATTAAAAATTTGCAAAAAGCAGCAAACAAACTAAAGAAATTGTAAAAAAAAGAAAAAAAAAATTCAAAGTATCATCCATGAGAAATCTACTGTACTACGACACACTACTCTTAACTTTTTCTATAAACAGATGTTTTTGTGTTCGCTTACTCGACTCGATGTTGTCTTTTGGCTATTGTCTGTAAAAGAAAAATTGTAAAATTTTCAAAGTAAAGTTTTTAAAAATAAAAATATAATTCCTATTTAAAACATTATGTGTTGTATGGTGTACAACGCCTAAATCACCAAAATGAGTTGCATGTAAGCACGAGATCGCATAAGACTTTTTTTTTTGAACAATTCCCAATGGAGAAGTCCACCAATACCCTTCCACTACCATTACATCATGTATCGGCAGCAACCTCACAGTCATCATCAAAACGTTAAGGCATCAATACCGCCACCATCAACAATGTTGTTGCCATCGCCAGTTACATTCACGCCTCATAACCATCAGCCACCTGCTTTCAATAGAACTTGTAAATATTCAAAAGCTACGTTTTTATATTTCTATTTCTACTTAATTAATACTACTTAAAATCGTATGTATTATACCTATATGTATATACTAAGATTATTATTTTGTACTTATATGTACTTACCGTATGTGTATAATAAAATTTACATGAAATACTTACATTTACTTTATAAAGGGTGTCCTAACAAGAACGCAAGATTTAAATTTTAAATAAAACACAAATATTACAAAAAAAACCGTGAAACTTTATTACATGGTAAAGTAGACAGAATGATGTTATGTATGGAACAAAACATCAGGCGGATGGCCGCCGCGGCTTTGCTGGCACACACGCGATCTTTTAATGAAATTTTCAATGACCGTTTTGTATAAATGCTGCGGTATTTCATTAATGCAGCGTCCAATTTTCTCTTTTAAGACTTGAATCGTCGTCGGCTTATGCGCGTAAACCATCGACTTTAAAAAATCCCAAAAGAAAAAAGTCCAAAACGCGAAGTAACACGACCGGGAAACGACTGATGAGCAATTGAATTATTTCTCTGGCTGCATGACATGTGGTGCCGTTTTGTTGAAACCACATGCCCTCCACATTTATTTCTTCAATTCTAGGCACGAAAAAACTGATTATCATTTCACGATACCGAACACCATTGACTGTTTACGCATGGCATGCCTCATTTTCATTTCAATGATTCCTCCAGCCCAAAATCCACACCACACAGTGACACGTTGAGGATGCATTTGCTTCTCGTGAATCACTCGAGGATTTTCCTCACCCCAAATGCGACAATTCTGCTTATTAACAAAGCCATCAAGGTGGAACTGGGTCTCGTCACTGAAGATGATTTTATCGGCAAAATCAGCATTCTCATGTTGTCTCTCCAATACCCAATTAACGAACTCCCTTCGCTGTCCATGGTCAGCTGGCTTCAGTTCCTGAGTCAACTGAACTTTGTATGCATAAAGATGCAAATCTTTCGTCAAAATTCACTGCATAGTGGATTTGGAGACACCAATTTGCTGAGCTCGGCGTCGAATTGAGGTGGATGGAGTTTGAGCGACATCATCGCGTACAGCTGCGACATTTTTGGTCGATTGACCTGGTCGAAGACGCGTTGTTGTCTTTACATCAATAACAGACCCAGTTTTGGCAAATTTATCCATTAATCTCTACAGTTGACGCTTTTGGAGCATTATTGTGACCCCAAATTGATCAGAATTTGCAAACTTCCAAACCTTCACCATTTTGGTAAAACATTTTCACAATGATAATGCGTTGGTCATTCGTGTAGCGCTCCATTTTTACTAACCTCGTACCTTCTACTAGCAAACAATAACAATTGTTCAAATGTCAAACCATGACACTTCGAATCGCGCCAAATTTAAATCTTGCGTTCTTGTTGGGTCACCTTTTATAATTATACTTACATTAACTATACATGTACGATATACTTTGTAAACTTATACTTAAAAGTTTCAAAATTCTACATTCATACCATCTTCTATGGACTAAAACTATTTCTATTTTTTTTTACTTACGAATAAATGTTAAATAATACCATGAATTTCTAAATTTAATATTTTCTTTGGGAGATGAAAGTAAGCATGGACACAGAAAAAACTGGGTCAAGAACCACCTTTTTATTAGGCCGAGCTAGCCACAGAATGTTCTATTAAGCATGCCCATGACTTTATTTTTTTTTTAATTTATTTGAAACTAGCCGACCCGGCAAACGTTGCTTTGTCTTCAAATTTTATTTTTATTGGAAATATTTCATGCCAATCGGTCTATTATAATAAGAAACGCCTATATTTGCAGAAGAACTTAAAATATGTTCACTCAACCGAAATACAAAATTCTGTTTAAATACCGTTAGCAGGAGCAGAAATAATTGCTTTTTAATTTGTGGTTTGTATAGGAGGTACCACTCCCCATTGTCCAATCCCGCCCATATTTGCAGCAGCACTTAAGATATGTACACCAAACCGATGTACCAAATTTTGTTCAAATACCGCAGAAATATTGGATATTTAATTTATGGTTTGTATGGGAGGTACCTCGCCCCATTGTCCAATCCCGCCCATATGCAGTAGCACTTAAGATATATACACCAAACCTACGCACCAAATTTTGTTCAAATGCCGTAAGCAGGAGCAGAAATAATTGATTTTTAATTTTTTGTTTGTAT
>JAHXMU010000129.1:1528536-1582202 GCA_019455685.1 Philornis downsi
AATAATTGATTTTTAATTTTTTGTTTGTATGGGAGGTACCACGCCCCTTTGTCCAATCCCACCCATATTTGTAGCAGCACTGGAAACATTTACTACAAACATTTAAAAAAAAGAATTAGCCAAATCGGTGTAGCCGTTTCACAATTTTAGATAAATCGAAAAAAGTGAGCGTAAAAGTGGGCGTGGTAAATTTTTCTTTCCATAAAAATCTAAGTTGGACTACGACGAACATTTAAAAAAAAAATTATTCAATTCGGTCCAGCCGTTCTCAACTGATGTCCTTACCAACGAACGGCATTTGATTTTTATTTATATAGATTCAAACTTTCAATACATTGTCACAGCATGCGTAACAATTTGATATTAATGGTCCTTTTTTACTTTCATTTTGAAATAAAGTTGTATGAACATATAAATTCATTTCAAGTTCAACAAATTCCATTGCATCTCGTGAATGAAACGTAGAATAGCTTTTTATATTTAGTGGGCTTACATGCAATCTCTTTTTAGACTCACTTCGTCACTTGTTCATTCTATTAGTCTTTAGTCATTTTTTTGCCAATTTTTCGAATCAGTTTATCACATTTCCTATTGCTAACAGCTATTATGTTTTTGAAACCGTAATCAACGTGAGTTAGAACTTTTACATACGAGTATTTTAATTTTCAATTATACCATATCTTTTCATAACCCAATGAAGCAGAGAACAAAATAATTTTTCCAAAATATTCATATTAAACTATTCAGAACTCGTAGACAATTGCGAAGCTTGAAAATGAAAACGATTCTCTGTGTGAATAAGTTTTGATAATTGTGGCAGATTTCATAAGTTTTATAACAACTTTGGTTTTATTAAAGAAAAACGAGGGGTCTTCCAAAAATTTTCGTTTAAAAAGATAAAAAATAATAAAAAAGTTAAAAAAAATTGATATCGACTTTCAGTTATTATTCATACTGGGTACATAGTTTAGAATATTTCGTCGACACCATCAAAGATGGTTTAAGATGGCGTCGACGATTTATAGTCCAAAGTCTTTGTGATTTCATTATATACGAATATACTTTCGAGGAGAATGTTTTATAACCAACCCCCTTTATGTCTTAATAAAGTAACAGCAATAAATATTGGCTGATGGTTTTATGACTTGGCGTTTCATTGTTTTTCTTAAGTTTTCTATTTTCCTTCAGTATTTTACAAACTCATAAAATATCCAAAAAATGATTGAGAATTTCTTATATATTTTTTAAGAAGGTTTAATTAATAAATTGTCAGTTCGTTTTAATTTTCTTTCATAAGATTTTGATTTTTTTTAATAACCGAATTTTGTGTTTCATTTCTGTTGTATAAGTTAACGTACTTAATTACACTTATTACTCTTATGCATCATTTAGGTCACCTTTATGTTTATGTACTTTTATGTTCCATTTAGGTAGGCTAATACGCTTGACTTGTATTTACTTGTATAAGATTTGGTAAAGAAAGAGTCAGTGAATAAAAGACTAACTGAAAAACAACTGGTGTTTGTGATATTCGGTTACCAAAAAAAAAAAAAACTTGTTTACGAAAGAAGTTTAATTTTTCCCCAAAAGTTATCTTTTAATTTTGGAAGCCTTCTTTAATGCATACATTCATCTTTAGGAAATTAGTAATAATACATGAAAGTATTGTGCAATGATTATTTTATACATTTTTGAATTAATCTTAATTAATAATTTATCATATTGGCTTTTCTGTTTTTGTTTGCAGTGCTAAAGAAATTTATATACACAGTCTAACAAGTTTTAGGAGCTCTATAGAAGATTTTCCTTTATGATTCAATAATACTCTTTGATTAAATGCGGGATAGGTTTGGTTGCATAAATTATAACTGATTAGAAAAACTATCACTTTATTCAGAAAATTCAACAGTATGAAAACGTGTTTTGGATTTGTGATTTAAGTCTTTTAATTTTAACTGAAAACTCTTCTTCGGTATTTTGAAGTTAGCGAGGTCTGATATTTTGTTAGTTGGCTTTCAACTGCTTTGTGTAAAATTTGAGAAAAGTCAGATTGCTCTTAATTATTACAAAAAATCGTACATTTCTATGCAATTTTAAGATAGTTGAAGTATTTGCTTATTTTTTATTACAAAACTATGAAATTTGAGGAAGATTGTAAGTGTTCGAATTCACCCAAAACGGAAAATATGAGAAACCCAGTTTTATGGGGTTTTCCCAAAATGTATCCTTATAATAATGATCTAAAGACATTCAATAATGTATATAGAGATATAATACTTCAATGATTTCATGATGGGCTTTTGAGTGAAACTAAGAGACGTCCGGCAAAAAAAATTGGCCATTCCATGTGATTAATTGTAAAGGTGTCACAGATGAGTTAAAAATATAATTGGTATTCATCGATCGATCTAGATAAATCCAAGTTTGAGGCCTCACTTTTGAAAGCGGTTGTCAAAATCGGTTTGTCAGTCTTTTTGAAATAATTCAAGTAATACTTACTTTTAGGATTTTGGAAGATATAAAACTTCAATGATTTCATGATGGGCTTTTGAGTAAAACTAAGAGACGTCCGGCAAAAAGGTTTTACCCATTCCGGGTGAGTTAAAAATATAACTGGTATTCATCGATCGATCTAGATAAATCCAATTTTGAGGCCTCAATTTTAAATGCGGTTTTCAAAATCCGTTTTGTCGGCCGTTTTGAAATAATTCAAGTAATACTTACTTGTAGGGCTGCTACCTTATCTACCGATAATTCAGGTGTGGTTATAGTATTTACCCGAATATGAAACTTCTAAAAGCCACAACAAGCATTTTGTATACATAATATTGTATTCTTAACTTACTAGGCACAGAAAAACCGTCTAATATTAGTTTAATAATTTTTTTGACCTGATATTCTTGGTTCTATTCCCACAGTCAAGTATAAACACCATTTTCGAAACAAAGATGCAATACGAGTAGAGGTAATTAATTTCACCCATTGTCACGCCATGGAAGCGTTGATCTATTGCTTCGAGTTGCACCCTATTGGAAGTATATTGAACTTTTGATTAAACGCACTGGTATTGGGGTCGGATTTTAGTTTCTAAAGAATCTGAATGTCCCATTTTCTCATCCTTCGTCTTGGCAAGAATTGAGCTGTTTCCCCCAAATGTTAACATTTTGATAATGATATTAATAGAAAGCCGTGTCGCATTTTCCTTGAAAATATGAATATTGTGCACATTTATTTGTAAGAATTTGGCGTTAAGTCTGTATCGTTTGGTGTCGTTTTGTAACCAACTTTAAGTTTGGAAAATAATCCGTGAAAATTAAATTCATGCTAAATGCCATTATTTCACTAAAATATTTGATTTCCTAAGTCCAATTACTGATTCAGACGAACTGCTTACTATTGGCTTTGGGGCAATTTCAAATAAAAATTGTCGATGGAAAAACCAAAAGTGGAATATATTCCCAGACAATAGAGGTTGCTCTTCAACCAATTATAAGAATGTTTTGCTGAGTAATTTCCAACAAATTTTCGTATTCGCTTTTGTATTTGTTAGAATTCCTGCAATTTGTTCATAATATGATGAAATAATCAACACATATTATTAAGGCTAGGATAATATGTAAAATCTTTAAAACATACTTTGGTATAACATTAGACAACACAATAAACGCATAATATCAGACTTTGAAATCAACCAGATTATCTAGTTTCAGCCAGATGTCCGTTTCAGATACTAAGATATTAAGATACTTATCGGAACAAAATCAAATCAGAAAATGGTGTTGATTTATTTCAGTTTCAGGAACACAAATCAAAAATATACAAAATTTTTATTCTGATTCCGGAAACTGAATCAAAATTTTATTTTATTTTTCTTATATGCGAAACGAAATTACAAAACAATTTTTACTTTGATCCTTATACTCGCAACAAAATTTGAAACAAAGTTTTAATCAAATTTCCTTCAATTCTGATACAGTTTATGACAACTTTTGTTTGGTTTTCATTTGAACAAAATTTTGCTGTGAGCCTGGAAATATCTGAGAGTCTGGTGCCGTAAATTCCGAAAATAAATTATTTCAAACATTTTAAAATTTCGCAGTTTATCATCAGACCATTTTCTTTGCCAAAAGATGGAAATTACATTTGATTTCAATTCTGATTCAGATTGAGAAACGAAACTGTATAAAAATTACATTTTTGTTAATGATTCTTAAAGCGAAATATCTGTTTCATTATGGTCCGATAGAGAAACTGTCCAAAAATAGGATAAAAAATTAAAGTAAAAAACGATTCAATGTATGAAATGAGATGTTATTTCAAATACCAATCAGAAACAAATTGCTAACGTACTCTAAATAAGTTTATAAAATCAAAACCGAAACTAAACTGAAATTTCGTGATGATCCCTGTTATAATCAAAAGACTTCAGCCACAAACTCCATGACAAAATGCAGCCTAAAATTGTATATTATATTTCTAAAAATATGGTATTTTTAAATATTTTATTTACAAAATTTGAGAATCAATGATTATGTAATAAATAACTAAAAGTATGAGCAATTTTGTCTTTTCTTTATGAATTCTTTTGCAATGAATCTCTTATTGTTTTAAAACCACAACAACAGTGATCAAATCTTAAGATTTGAAGACAAACCAAAGAAATAACTAATTTCTGTACATTTCTCAAATTTCCTATTTTTTCCATCCTCTTGTCGAATCTTTAGGAAAAATTACTCATAAACTCATAAAACGATTTGAATTTTAAGTATTATGTCATTAAGATATTATATTATTAAAGCAATCAACTTTGAAGTTTTTGTTTTTTTTTTTGGAGACTTGATAGCTTCTTGAATGAAGAAATTTTGTTCTGGGTCCGTTTAATAAATCAGCCCTAACAATGACTATTGTTTAGTAGTTTATGACAATGTGTTGATGAATTAAAGAAATATTTCTTCCTTTTCAAAGACCTTCTGTTGCCTTTCCATTCTGTTTTTCTACTGTAGGAAATTCACAATAAATCGATAAAATTATCGTGAAGGGAATTAGGATTTTATACATTTCTGAAATAGTCTTAATTAACAAATTGTTATTTTGCTTTATATGAATTTTTTTGAATGGACAGTATTTTTGAATAATTATTTTGTAGTGCTAAACAAATTAATTTACACAATCTAAATTGTTTTGCGGTTTATGCCGGCCCAAAAAAAAAGGAAGGTTTCCTTTACGGATAAATGATTTTCTCTAGTTATATGCTTCATTTGTTTTTGGGAATATAAGAGGTAACTACTTTGGTGTGACAGATTTTCGGTGAAGTTAAATAATTTCTTAGATAAGATAAAATTATTGTTTTTCTATGAAATTTGGCAGAATTTTTAACATTTTTCTAAAATTAAACCATATACGAGTACGTAAGTTAGTGTCTTAAGTCTTTTTTTACAAACTAGTAGTTTATTTGGCTTTTCTTTTTTTGGAATGTGAAATATTTATGGTAATAGTATGAAATATTTGGTTATTGAAAAAATTCTAATGGTTTGCTATTTATCTATAGAATAATTCGAAGAATAACAATACAAGTGGACAGTCGCAAAAGCTTCCTACATGGATTTTGGTGCACTGTCCCCTCGTAAGTTATTAGGGCTTGTTGGAAACGACGTCTTCCCAGACATATTTTCAGTAAGATATCGACAGGAGTACATTTTTACTACGTTGCAATAATCACATCAGAATTAGAGTTGTGATATTACAAATGCATAATCTGTAATAATTTTTTTTATTGCTTTGAATACGAGGTGTGATCGAAAAATTTTCCGTTATTTTAAAATTTTTTCGAAAAGTATTTATTTATTCATCAATTTCTATTTCATTTCCTTTAAAGTAGTCCCCCTCAGATATAATACACGTGTCATTTTCTAAATCAGAAGTTCTTCTACGTTGTGTAACAAATAAGTTTTAAGCAACGCTTTAAACGAAGAAATTCTCGTTTCAGCCTTTAATTAAGGAAATAAATGATTAAATTCTTGACTTCCTGAAAATTGTATTCGTTGTTTCGTCGTTTCAAACAAACACCTTATTACGCTTAGATTTCTACTATTACTTTTATTGAAGCTGTGTTGATTTTTGGTGAACTTTATAGTATGATGGCCTATACTACGAAAGCATTTAAAAACGTATAATAAAAGCTGCAATTTATAGATTCTACATATTGGCAAAATCGTCGGAAAAATATCTTTATATAAGGAAACAGTAGAAAATGTCATAGGAAGATTTGCCACTATTTTCAATGCCTTTGACTGAACCCTTTGCAAAGATTTTAATTCTCCACTTTTTCTATACTCGTACTCAACAGTCAAGTAATTGAAATTGCTTTGGATCAACGCCTTATACTTGAATTTATATAACAATCTGAGAGCTTGCTCTGACTTCATTTTCAAGTGTTGAATGTGACGATCCCAAGAAAGGTTACTTTGAAGGTATAAATCTAAGTATTTTATAGTATTGACTTCTCCGATTTCTTTGCCATCGATATGGACAACAAAGTTCCTGCTGTGAACATTACAAACGTATAAGATTTGTTTTATCAGGGTTTAAAAATAATTTATTAATTCGTGCAAATTCTGATATGAGAGAAAAATCACGTTCTATATAAGTTTTAACTACAGTTTCAAAGCGATAGGGATAAATCAGACATATATCGTCAGTATATTTGAATAGCTTGCCTGTTTACCCAGGGTTCATTATGTCATTTATAAATATTTTAAATAAAAGAGGTCCAAGAACACTACCTTGTGGCACACCATGTTCAGCATGAGCCAAGTCACTTTTATGATCACCTATGCTGACATACTGCCTTCGGTTATGCAAATAATTTGCGATCTCCCACAAACTCCATACTATTTCAATTTTTGAATTAAAATTTCGTGATCAATAAGATCAAATGCTTTGGAAAAATCATAAAAGATGCCAACTGCACCTTTAAAGCCATCGTCCAAAGATTTACAAATGCAATTGACTACGTTTATGACAGCTTCCTTAGTACCGCACCCTTTCCTGAATCCATATTAAAAGCCACTTAATAAATTGTTTTCTTCAAAATATCCTGATGATTGATTATATAATATTCGTTCAAATATGTTGTTAATTACTGGCAAAACAGCAAATGGTCCGTAGTTGTCAACAGTAGAAACGTTGCGTTCTTTTGTGATAGAAACAACTCGGTGTACTTTCAACATGTCGGGGTACACTGAATTGTCGACAACACCGTTAAATATACTCGTATTTACTAAAAATGAGGTAAGGATGCGTAAACTTTCTAGTGTGATGACTGAAGAAATTCCATCATAACCTGGATTTTTCCCACGCCATAAATTAAGAACGATGTTCTGTATTTCATTGTTTGTGGTGTAATCAAAATGTTATCTAGAATTTTGTCGACATAGGGTTCTCATCGCATTGAAATGGTCAGAAGGATTTTATATAATTCTAGACCTTAAACGTTTTATTGACATCAAAAAATATTCATTGAATATCTTCGCCATTTGAACTTTATTTATGAGAATAAATCCATTACCATCCTTCAATTGAATTGAATGGCTCGATTATCTTTCTAAAGTTTCATTCAAAAATTGCAAACATTTCGTTGGCGCGAGTTGTATGTTATATGAAGTGTAAAAATTGTTTTTAAACGCCTTACATGCCTTTCTAATTACTTTGCTAATAAACTTCAAAATGTTTTTAATTTCCTCATTACCAGGGCATCGACGACGTTTATGAAAAAGCTGTTTCTTAAATGTTATTAACTTAGCTAAGTTACCGTTTATCCAAGGCATTATTTCCTGTGTAGGCTTTCTTTTGTGTGACTTCTGAAACATACATTCTCTGATACCATGTCTAATAATCGATACCAAATAACTTGTATGTTCTGGTATTTAAATTGTAGAATCGTATAATCACCGACAAAAGTTTTAAAAATATCGAAAAATCACATTTTCATCCACAGCTGGGAAAATGTGGTTTAATGGGCATGTTTTTCCTACCGGACAAATTTTGCCACATCAGACGTGTGCGTCTTCTACAGTATCATGAACAATATTCAGACTCGTTGACAGATAATTGAGCGTCTCAAAAATATACTTTTGGCTTTTATCATTTTGCAATAACCACGTCCATATTTAAAGCGGTGCATATAAAGTGGAGATGATATCTTCCCACATCAACTAATGATAATAATAATAATAATTTTTGGTAATTATATAAAAAAAAACTGAAAAAATCATTTATAAACCTTGAGGTTTACACTGAAAGCGCTATGCCGTAGTTGAAGTTTTTGTTTAAAGTCTTTTATTTTGAATTAGCTAATATTCGGTGGAACGTGAAAACTTTCAATCAAAGAATAAATGGTAAAAGTATCAGAAAAATGTTGAAATATCCAATTTTTTTCACAGTATATTTTTCCCATTTGTGACGCCGATGGCCTATGTCATGGATAATGTACCGAAACATTGCCAGATACAGTGGGAAGCAAAACTGTCCGGATGTTTTGCATGAAGGAAGTAAGTTAATGAAAATAATACAAATATAGGTATGTTATCAAATATATGTATTTTTTTTTATTTAATTGAACATTATTCTAAATTATAAAGCAAAAAACTCGTATAAATCGCTTCAAGAAAAATAAAAAAAATTAAAAAAAAACAAAAAATTTACTATTCGAACACTTTTGCACTGTACACGAAATAAACATTATCACAATATTGCTTTGTTGAAATGTAACGGTATTTGACTCGTTTGTTTTTTTTTTTTGCTACCTCGTTGTCAAGCTTTTATTGCTTTATTTTTGCATTATTGTTTGACCTGTGAAGTGATTGACTTGATTTTAAGTTAAAAAAAATAAAAGATCTTTAAAAATTAGAAAAACACCAACTGATATTTAAAACAATGTATAAATTTGTTGCAAAATAATTATTCATGCCGTAAAATTGCTGAAAGATTACATTTCAGTAAATCCATGGTAAATGATATAAAAAAACGACGTAATGTAGCTTGCAATAGTAACCAAGGGAGTCGACCAAGACTGCTTTCTGATAGTGATGTCCGGCAGATTGAAAGTTTGCTGCATAATAAGGCCATCAAGACACCGAAAAATGCTGCAAAAAGTTTGGTAAGGATGTCACTTCTTGGACGGCCAGACGTGCATTGAATAGAATTGGTTTAGTAGCGAGTCTGAAAAAGAAGAAGCCAGCACTTTCGATAGAAACGTGAAAAGACGCCTTCATTTCTGTGAAACACACAAAAATTGGACAGTAGATGACTGGAAACGGGTTATTTGGAGTGACGAAACGAAAGTCAACCGATACCAGTCTGATGGAAAAGAATGTTATTGGCATAGATCGCATGAGCGCATTCAAAAACACCATGTGAAGGAAATGATGAAACATGGTGGCGGCAGTATAATGGTGTAAGGATGTTTTACTTGGTGCAACATTGGACCTTTGGTGAGAATCCAAGGTATAATGAAGAAGGAGGATTATTTAAATATTCTACACACAAATTTACCAGATTTTGTCGACGAGAGTGCTTATCCAGCCGAAGAAGTAATTTTTCAGCAAGACGAGGATCCAAAGCACACGGCCAAAATAGCTAAAAGCTGGCTACAAAGCCAAACTTTTGAGACAATGGAATGGCCTGCACAAAGCCCAGACCTGAATCCAATAGAAAATTTATGGGCTATTGTTAAAAGAAAGCTGGGAGCATTTGAAAAGCCACCACTACGAGCTTTGGGAGAGAATACAACATGAATGGCGAGCTCATGACCATGATATCATACAAAAGTTGGTGGAGAGTATGCCAAAACGTATTGAAAGCGTAATTAAAAATAAAGCCCTTTGGACGAAATATTAAATTGGGAACGTTAATAGATTTTCAACAAACCGCTAAAAGTGCAAAAGTGTCCGAATAGTGAATAGTGGACGTGTCGAAAACGATTCTGTTCAAATGATGTTGTGTTTTTTTTTTAATATTTAAATAACCGACCCTTGGGGTATCTATAAATTACCGTTGTTAATTGACAAATAAATCATAAAACTGTTAAAGAAAATCCGCTCAAAGCAAGTTTTTCATACGGCCTAATTTTGAATTTAACATGTCTACGATTATGAGAGATTTTTATTCCAAATTTAATCCTCCTAGCTTAAGCGCTACGACCTCAGTCCTAGATTTTAACGATGATGAAGATATATATGCGTATATATTCATACTTCATAGAATGTCAGATGAGTATATCAATTTTGAATAAAATTTCATATAGTGTGAGGTGTAATAATTTTTGGTAATTATTTAAAAAAAAAAACTAAAAAAAATCATTTACAAACCTTGATGCGCTATGCCGTAGCTCAAATTTTTGTCTCAAGTCTTTTATTATGTATTACCTAATATTCAGTGGAGCGTGAAATGTTGGTTGTATTATATAATGTTTGATCATTTTGGAAATTCTAAGAAAATATATTTTTTTTCCAGTTCAAGTTCAAAAAGTAACAAAAATAAGTTAACACAAAAGCTGTATATTTATTGGCGAAATTATTTCATATCGGTTTCGTTGAGATGATAAAATATAGACCATGCAAAAGTGTATTCGATAATTGGGGTCTTTGCGTAGTCCTGTCGAGCTTAAAAGGTTCCAGAAAAAATAGGTAACCATCTAACAAAACCATATGCCATAAATGTTGTGGCTATAACATGGTGTGACTTTTTCTACATTATTATGAAGATGATGAAGAGAAAGTCCATCGTAATTACTTTTGGCACTGTCTTTAGTATGCGCCGGATGTTATTTTTAAATATATAAAGCTGGTTGAACGTTACTGCTATATTTTCAATCATTTGGAAGCAACCACATACATCGCATTTAGCGGTGAAAGAGAAACTGTTCCTCACATTTGGAACAAAGTGCGGATGTTTGCATCGATATTTTTTATATTATATTTCTTTCATAATAAATGCGTTTATTTCTACCTACTCTAAAATAAAACACACAATGTCGAAAAAATTTAACGGAGGCAGATACCAATTTTGCCTGTCTTACAATATCAGGGATACTGGTGCATATACTCGTATGTAGGTGCAACAGCCTTGCAAGCTTTCGAGAGAAATTTACTCAATAAATACGGAGAATAGTAAAAAAACGTAATCTTCGACAGCGAACGATATGCTGCTAACTGTATTTTGTCTACCGTTGGCTTAAAGTAGCTCTGTCGGTTTTTGAAATTTGATTTCTTTCGTGCAGAAAAGTTTAAAATTTAATTAATTTATTGTGATTATGATCATAATATTAAATTGATGTATAACTAATGTTTTAATATGCGAATATCGTAATCTTTGCATTGACATATCTCATACTTTAAGCGGCAGTTTATATTCTGCAATTCTTCCATCATACTTCAAGCACATTATTAAATTTTTATCAGCTCACATTGGACTTGCAATGGAATTATTTCATTGTCGTTTGTTTTCATTTGCAGTTATATAATTTTGAAATAAAAAGAGCTTAATTAGTTCTTGGAAAAACGTCTTTCGTTCGCAGTTAGTTTTGCCATAAAATGGTTAATGAACTAATGCATTTGTTTACATGCAATTTGTTGCTTAAGTCTTTTGTTTGTTATGATGTGTTTCTAAATTATTGCAATACATTTATTAGCTAAGTAATAAAAAAAGGCTGCACTGCAAGTTTGCTACAAAAGAATGAGAATGGCTGTGCTCATATTATCGATTAATATCACAATTTTTTCAGCAATGAAGAATTTTCAATTTGAACGCAGGAAATCCATTAAAAAATACCAGAAACCGTAATTATTTATTAAAGTATTTTCTTCTTGTCGCTTGATCAATATAGCTTCAATGCATACAACGAAAACACAGATTTCATATTATGCTATAATGTTTGGATATCGCGTGCATAAGACTAATGAATTTTATTTAATTCAAATTTTATATTATACTACCGTTCATGGATGTCGTGTTTTCTTATATAATGTATATACATATGTTAAATTGTGAAAGATAACACCCTTATACCAGGATAATCAGTCAAGTAGTACTTGTCACTAAAGATAATAAAGTGTCCTTAACTTGTGCGAACTTCTTCTTCTTCTTATGTGGCAACTGGAATAGACAGCCTTATCTATTATACGCCGTTGGCATTCCTCCCGGTTGGTTCTCCTCCAATTCATCACATTAAGCTTCGACAGTATTTCAAAAACCTGGTCCTTCCAACGGAGTTTTGGTCGCCCTTTTCTGCGCCATCCATCGAGTTAGTTGTCGAAAGCTTTCCGCGCTGGAGCATTTGGGTCCATCCGTACAGCATGACCCAACCAACGCAATCGCTGCATATTAATGCGTTTGACCACGTCGATGCCGGCATATATCTCATACAGCTCATTGTTCATGCGACGCCGATACTCTCCGTCAACGATGATGGATCCATATATTTTCCGGAGTATTTTCCTCTGGAAAACTGCCGATACTAATTCACCCGCTTATGTCATGATCCAGGATTCGGCGCCATATAACAAGACGGGTAGAACCAACGTCTGGTGCAGTCGGATTTTTGTTTGTCAATAGGGGTTTTTATCATTGAATCGCTTGTTTAGTCCGTATTGTGAGGACTGAACTTTAGAATTATTAAGCTCACGATATAATGGGTTATACATTTTTTGGTTTCAAAAGTATAGTTAAATAAGACACACATAAAGCTATAACTTCGATAAAACTTTTATTTCATTATAACGCTTGGACTTTGCCATTATGAAATACCGTGCCATTTAAATGATCGCCTCTGGATTGGTTGTAGCAGGGGATACTTTTAAAATTTTTCGCATATTTCGGGCAGTGTATGTGGGTATTATCCACATAAACACAGTCTTTAATGTAGCCCCACAAAAAAAGTCTAACGGCGTCAAATCGCATGATCTTGGTGGCCAATTGGCGGCGTCAAAACGCGAAATTACGCTTTCTGGAAACTTTTTATGCAATAAAACCAAAATCGGTCCTATTGAATCACGTTTGAATCACTTACTTAACAAGAATACTTTTGTAGTAAGTTTCAACTATAATATTTTTACGTATTCTTCGGTTGTTAAACGTTATTCCATATACGTGAATGGCAAACCTTTCACTGAATAAATAACACTTCAGATGATAGGCTGGCAGTCTTGCCAGATCGGCGGTTTTGAAACCACTAAATGGATAACCCTGTACTTTAGGTCATCAACATTTTCACTTCTGAAAGGAGTAGTAAAATTAACCATAATATTAGTAAATAATAACTGGGATTCATCCATTACTTTTTCTCTCTCGTAAAGTTCTTTATTATCTTCTCGCTTAAATTTGTTCTTTTAATCTTGACTATCAACGTTGTTTCCTTCTCTAAATTTTGTCATACCAAAGCGAGAAACATTATCGCAGCATAAATGTTTGTATACTTAGCATACATGTGTTAACTGCATAATAGCGGCTAAGTAAACAATAAAAGTTTTCTTTCGCGTATGCTGGCATTCTCTGAGCGTTCGTTCTACCATCCGATTTTGTATGCACCTGGGTATCGTTTCGCCTTTTTCATTCTTTTCCTATCTTTGAACGCTTTGTTCATCCATTTGTTTTGAAGAAGAACTTCATCAAATCATTGATATTTTCTCATACATATTTTCTTTTCGATTTTCCCTCCATTTTTTCTTGTTAGTTTTAGTTTTATACTCGTATGTTATATGCGTGAGTATGCGTGTGCGTTTAACGCCAAATTAATTTTGTTCCAGTGTAATTTGAAAGGGTTCTGACAAATTGTCCAAATTTCTATCATTGTGGAATGCATTGAGGCGTATAAAAGCGGGCAATATTGAAAAATGCTTTTAGATTTTAGAAAACTTTCAATGGGATAAGAACGACGCATTGCTGGTGGAACGTAGACAAACAGAAGAAAGATAAGCCGGGAATTGAAACGAAAACTTAGCAAAAAGAAAGAATCAGAATAAGGACTAAAAACTGTTCATTAGCACAAAAATGTTGAACAATTTAGTAAAATGTTTAGTGGTATGTGTACATAAAAAAAAAAAAAAAAAATAAAATAAAATACGAATTCAAAAAAATATATATATATATAAATATAAATGAGATCCATGAGAGCATTGGTGTAGTAAAAATCAAAAGACTTAAGAAACAAACTTTAGAAATTTATTAATTCTAAGGATACTGAACTTAACACATATCGGTGAAGTTAAATGAATAAAATCCTTGGATTATGCAATCTTAAGGAAAAACACAATGTTCACAAAAATATGTTCATTTTGTTATGAGATATAAAATGAATTATAACAGAATCTATATTATTGTGGGTGATTAATTACACTTTTTTGTATCATTTATTAAGGGTGTGGTGTATATCAAGTACCAATTTCGGTTACAATTTGTTTAGGTGAGAGATGAAAAATCAACCGTGAAAATCCGGCACTGATATTAGCAGTTTGTTATGATATAAAGTGAACATCTGAGATATGTGACAAATAGCTTATGTAAATTAAGCCAGCCTTAATGAAAATAAATTAGTGTGTGTCAACAAATTTAAGCTGGAATCGTATTAGTTTGTGAATATACTTAAGGATCAAAGACTGAACGATTGTTTATGTCAATGTTTTATTCTCTTTATTAGGGAGCGCTCTACCTTTTTCGCTTTCCACTTCACATTCAATTTTATTATTCCGCATTGAATTCACATTTATTATTTCGCAGTAAGAACTGGCACTTTTTTGTAATGCCACATTCTTGTTTTCTCTGTACGTCTGCGTGTGAACAACGCCTACACATCAGCCAACGTTCTACGACCATCTGTCAATATTGACTACTATTGATTGTCATGCATTATAGCGTATTAAAAAAAATTACTACTAAGTGGTAAAATAAATCCTTTAAAATCTAAATTTAATTATTTTCGAAATTGGTTGTTCCATTTTCAACAACAATTTTGTATTTTAGAGATTTTTTTATTTGACGACTTTTTGAATATTTTTAATGTGTTGGATAGGAACCAACCTTTCTAAAAAATGTACGGAGCTCAAAAAACTGGATATGTTGCGAATTAGTAATACACTGAGAACAATTGATAAAATGTACTCTTCTGGAATTATAATTAGGGTGTTTTTGCGATTAGATATTTCATTTTCCAGAAGTGGACATGTTTGAATTTTAGCGATTTTGTCAATTGTGTCATTTAAAATGTTTCTTTATACTATATGATGAGTACTGCTTCTCCCAAACTCCTTGGAATTGAAGCAGACAATTGACGCGATACTACTATTTTCAATTTATTTCGGTTCGGTGATGGACAGTCTACGTCATCGTCGATGATTGAAGTTTCTTACTAAAACACTTTTTAAATTTTGATACAATTTTTTAACTATTTACTTGATTATTTATGTATTATTTATTATTTATTTATTATTATTATTATCATTATTCCCACGCCTCTTTCTCACCAGATACCGCGCGAGCTGGGGTCCATTTACAGCTGAACATGACGGTTGTCTCGGCCACAAGTCACTTCAGCACTGTTTTTTTTGTCACTCATGTCATCGCTCGCTTTACTATTATTTTTGTCTCTCACACGATCATCCCAAAAACATTCTCATGATCCTGCACGTTTCCAGGACTACCGATTTCGACATTTCGTGAATTTCACCGCAAAGTCCCGAATTCCGTCACTATTCCGGTACTAGAGATTATTACGGGTATAATGCGTCCACTAGTGAGATGTTCCTTTTGCGTTATTTCGAGAGCCAGGTCAGCATATTTGGATATTTATTCTGTTACTGTTCGACTGATGTTCTCCGAAAGAGGTATTGCAACATCTACATATATGACATATCAAACTATTTCGCATTTATCTACCTAGACAATGTCTGGCCTATTCGGAATAATTGTCCCGTCAGTCGACACAGCACGATCGAAGTATAATTTTTAATTATGAGTTGTGAGTACTTCCTCAGGCTGATACTTGTAATAAGGAAACTTTTCCTCCAGGAATTGGCTCCTGATTGCAAGTATTTGGTGGATTCTCTTTGTCACGTTGTTATGGCGTCTGAGATATGCTGTACTGGCCATTGCAGAGCATTCATTAATGATATGGTTTGTAGTCTCTGCATCTTGACCACATAGTCTGCATTTGCTGTCAATGTCCTCATGCTGGATGCCTCGTCTATAATGCCTGGTATACATTATTAAATCCTGTATTGCTATTAGAAACGCTTCTGACTCCGGGAACAGTTGGTCATTTTGATATCATATTGTTGATGCATCTCTATCCACACCATCTAATTCCAATAGATGTGAAAATCTACCATGTATGTCCTTATGCTTCCATTGCTCAGTTACATCGGCATCACTAACCAGATTTTGCAGAGGTGCGAAATTTAGTGATGAAAGTTTCAGTGGTGTGTGGTTCTCGTCCAGATTTATCAATATCGAGTACCTGCTAATCTCCGTTGCACTTGAGAAAAAGAATTGCCTGAGTTTATAAATGTTGATTTATATAATGTTGATTTTTTGAACAGCAGCCTGCGGATGGTGCTGCCTAAATTTTGTCAGTGTTGTTCTTATTTTCCTCTGTGCAGAATCCAATTCTGTGTCACACCACAATATTATACCGAATGAATATGTCAGTACTGGAATGGCATAAGTGTTAATTGCCCTAATCATATTCGTCACATTCAATTTAGTCAAGCATAGCCTCTTTATTCTGGCTTCGCATCGCTTTTTCAGGTTTTCCCTAATAGAAGCATGATGGATTCCTCTCATTTCCTCTATACTAAGATATTTATGGGATTGGCCGGACTCTAACATTTCTTTAATTCCGTCATTGAGTGTAAATCCTTGCGAATGTACCACTCGACCTCTTACGATCTCAATAGATTTGCATTTTTCGAAACCAAACTGCATACATATATCGTTACTGAACCTTTCAACAATGTCCAGCAGGTTCAAAAGATGGTATTTCGATCTTGCTAACAATTTCAACCCACAATAGGTGGGTTACTGCAGATGGTCGCTCCTGATATCTAATGCAATATCCATTGGGAGAACTATTTAATGCTCTACTAAACGGCGCACTGCCTAGACAAACCCACAACGGGCTAAATGTGTCTCCCTGAAAAATTCCTCTATTTATCCGAATTTCTCTAGTGCTTAACCCATTAAGGATAATATTTGTCCTCCAAGTTGGCATTGGCCCTTCAAAAAAAGTTGTTTTTTGTTCATTCACTCCAGTATTCTTAAGTGTTTGGATCAGATAAGAGTGGGGTATGCTATCAAATGCTTTTCTATAATCAATAAAGGCTACGCTTAGTTTTCGTTGATGACAAATTGAGTTCCTTGTAATTATATTTTCGCACATTTCCTTTGCTCCAGTGCTAACAAATTGTTCCCAGTGCAAAGCTCGTAAACCCTGCCCGTTATAATACTAGTTAGTAATTTCTACAAAGTTGGCAAACATGTAATAGGACGTTAATTCTGCGGATTTTCTGTGCCATCATTTTTATTATTATTATTTTTATTATTATTATTATATTTATTTAGTTATATTTATTTTATTATATTTATTTTTTTAGATTTTGATAGAATTTCCGGGCTGTAATAATGAAAAATTAAAAAAAAAATGTTTTACTGTTTTACTGTTTAAATCGGTTAAATAATTTTCTTGGCAAAAAAAAATGGTTGTTCGAGGTTGACAAAGGTATCCAACTCCTATGCAACTTCTGTTTTCTCTAAATGTCTCAATTTCAGAAATTACATTTAGCTCAACGTTATCTATGTTCTTACGAATTTCCATTCAAATTAGGAAAGCCATTCAAAAGTTACAGACATAATTCAATTCTTTAATTGAATTTTTCCACACAGTTCGATGATTCTATATTCTATTTTCTAATTGAAATTTCCAAAATTATCAACATTTCAGAATATAGCAAAAGTTAAATTATTGTTTCGATGTGTCAATAGACGTAGAATATGCTTACAAGAAAAACAACGACCATTTAAGCTCGGAAATTAAGCGTTTTACAAAAAATCGCTATAATGGGTATTTGTTATAGCTTTCGAAATATAAGGGATTTTGAAAACTCGCTCAGACGACAGTATTTGTCTTAAAGACATATACAATTATAATATTAAATGCGTGTTTGTTAACATCAATAATTAATCATTTTTCAAAATCGCTGTTTTAGAAAATTGTTGCAACATGTGAACGACATTGAATTTTAGAATCAGAATTGAATGTAAATATGCATCAAAATAAGTAGAATAATAATATTGAATAAACTTTACTTTGCCTAACTCCACGTAAGTCGTTTTATCCACGAACATAAATCTTTCTAGTTTGGAATACGGAAAAAACGACTTAATTTGAGTTATTGCCCTTGGCTCAACATATATTTGCGTCCAATTTCAAGACAAAAATTCCATGTAATTCACGATTTTTCGAAAAATTAGGTAAATCTTCATATAAACAAGGATATGTTTCTTGATATTATTGCATATGTCAATAAGACGAGCGTAGTTTACAAATTCTATATATTTCGAAATTTGTAACAAATTTCGATTGCAATGATTTCTTGAAACGCACTTAATGTCTCTAAACGATAAATTGAGAGTTAAGACATTTTTCTCCATAAGTAAAGATAAAATCTACTTTCTACTACATATCCGCATATCGGATAAAAGTTTTTTATTCATTAAATATTATTTTTATTTTCTTGTTCTTTCAGTTACTTTCTCCCTTTACCCTCATCTCGACACAGGCTTTTTGGTGGCGTAGCAGTACGACGTAAGTATCGCATGCCCAGAGCAGTTTATTTCATTAGCCACAATTTTTAGATCGTCTGTACCTTGTTCTAGTGAGGCGCCACCAGAACCTGTAATGAAGCAAATACCCTTGACATATTTTCGCACCTACACCTATCAGCCTATGGCGGGGAATCCTTTGCCATTCCCGCTACTGAGTTCCACTGACTATGTAACCAATTATGCAGCCTTGGCAAACAATCCTTACTTTAATCCAATGATGTCCGTGGTACCAGCGCGAGGAACAGTTGAACCTTTGGGGAATGAAATATCTACAGCTGGTGTGGGTCCAATGGGTTATCGGCCGCCCAAAAGCTATGCCGGCGTAAATATTATACGAACTTTGAATAATGGTTACCTAACGCCACCCACGGCCGGTACCAGTACCACCTCTACCACAACAACACCAGAACCCACTACCACTAAGGCAACAACAACAACCACCACCACTACCACGACAACGCCAGCACCAACCACTGCTCCGCCAGCACCAACCACAACTGCAGCTAGGTCGGAAAGTCAGAGCAATGAATCAGGCTCTGCTTTTGCTGCACAACCTTCAATTAAAGCCGATACAATGTCTAATACAGAGACCGCCTATCCCGCCTTTAACCGTAAAGTTTACACCAATCATTTCAACATCAACTATAATCGTCCTGTGTATCCTTATCCCGAATATTCTGTATACAAACCACCAGCAGCGACAAGCAACTCTAAGGTTAATGATGAAAACGGAACTCCAACCGCTTCAGCCTCTTTGCCCTCTGCATCCAATATAGAATTTGTGCCCTGCATGTGTCCGGTAAATATGCAGGGAGGTTTCATAACGGGCAACCCTGCTGATTCGATCTTTCTGGCTCAAAGTAGAACAAATTCGGATGTAGAAGCTGATATGGAATTGCCAACAATAGGTGAGGCAGCAACAGCAGCTCATTTGGATGGTGCGCCATCGCAAGTGCCCTTAACAAACTATGTGGAAGATTTACAGCCGGTCAGTTTGGATGAAGCAGTGGAGGAGATGACGCCAAGTATTGGTGTGCTATCTTGAGTAACATATCCCACTTAGAGGGAGGGAAGCAGATAGTGTGAAAAAAAAAAACGAAAGAAGATAATACCGAAGAGGGTTTTACTTATAAGTATTATATAGAATTTAGACTGATTTAAAATAAATGCGAAACCGAATAAAATCAAAACAAGGAAAAACTTTGAAGAAGTAAAACCGTTACCGCAAAGAGGATGATGGATTTAGACAAGTTTTGTTAGGACTTTTATATATCTTTTACCGTAATGTTAGCGATTTATCTAGAACTAGCCCTAAACGCTGTAAGCACTAATATGAGCTCACTATCAATGAACATTTCAAATAATATTGGAATTTTCCAAAAGAGCTTTCTGGAAGTTTAAAAATTTCTACCTTAACCTTGCACAGCGGTTAATAGCATGAATAGATGTAACAATTTTTGATCTCCGAAACTACTGACAAAAATTTATGGAGGCTTTGCAAAAGAGGACTTTAGTTTTCAGGGGGAAAAAAAGAATGGATCAACAGAACGATGGTTCACATGATCTGAAAGTTGATAACCTCCGTTGTGATAAATCTTTCTGAGTTTGTATCTTTTAAGAGTGTTAATCGAGTTTAATGTCATTTCAAGTTTTGTAATCAATGCGATGAATAAAGGAGGTTTGCTGTACAAAATTATCTTATGTTTACAAAGGCATTTGACTTCAAACGCTGAAACTTTTGATGTAAAATTTGTTCCCAATTCGTTCTCTACGTTGTCTCGAAATTTGCTAAAAAAACCATATTCTCAACGATATTTTAAAAATAAACCCAATGATACCAATGCAAAAATTCTTGCTTTTAGATAAAATAATGCTGGGGCAATGAATAAAAAAAATTATGCTTATAAAATTAAAAAAAAACTCTGTACGAGTATATTTTAAACTTCTAACCTCAGAATTATTACGATATATTATTAATGTTAGCAATGCCACACAATGCCAATTGCGAATTCAGTAATCTAACCTGAAAGTTTGCAATTTTTCTAAAAAATGCCAAATTTACATATGATTTTTTTTTAATTGTAGGTAGGACTGGCAAATAGTCTCTGATTTCGACAACTTAAGTACATTTGAGTCGATACAAATACGGTGCTAAATTATTCAAAATTTCATTTACATTCTCTGAAGCGATTCTGAGAAATAGGAGGTCTAAGTTGACATATGTACGAAAATGTCGATTTTTTATTTAGAAAATGAAAGTTAATTTTTACAATTTTGTAGGCATAAATAAATATACAGGGTGGCGCAATAGAACGTGCATATTTAAAAAATATATTAAAAAATAAATACAAAAGGTATGGTTAAAATAAATGTAAGGCATTGAAGAGTAATAAATGGAGTTTCCTTTTTTAAAATAACATCATCTAAATGGTGACCCTCTCTACGACGGCACTCCTCTAACCGCAAACGAAAACTATTGAAAACTTTCTTCAGTAGAACTGGTGTAATGTCTGCCATTTCACCACGGATATTCTCCTTGAGCTGAACGATGTTTCTTGGATTATTACTGAAGACTGCGTGTTTGAGGTATCCCCACCAAAAAAAGTCAAGAGGCGTCAAGTCTGGACTACGTGGGAGCCATGGGATATCACCTCTTTTCGAAATCAGTCTGCCAAAGAGCATCTGCTTCACCACCGCCATGGTGTCATTTGATGTGTGACCGATAGCTCCATCTTGTTGGAACCAAGTTCTGGAATTCACTATTCTTGAACTTTCAATTTCTGGAGCCAAAAATCCGCCCAACATCTCAACATAGCGTTCCGTATTAACCGTGACGTTTTGGCCCCGCGCATTTTCGAAGGAAAAAGGTCCAATTATTCCTCTGGCAGAGATTGCTGCTCATACTGTCACTTTAGAACTATGCAATGGTTTCTGGTGTTTGATTTTGGGATTTTCACTGTTCCAGTAACGACAATTTCGACGGTTTACGAACCCATTCATAAGAAAATGAGCCTCGTCAGAGAAAACGATATTGTCAAAATTGGAAAATCGATTTAGCATTTCATTAGCAAATGTGAGCCTTGCTATGAAGTCAGACTCTTTCAATTCTTGTGTTAATTGCAACTTATATGGATGCAGTTTAAGATCCAATGTTAAAATTCGTTGCAAACTTCGTCGCGATAATTGTAAGACAGACGATCTCTTGCGAGTTGACATTTGTGGATTTCCTCGTACGATGCTTCCCGTCGAAGTGATTCATAGCGACTAAAACTCCATGAGCCCGCCAACCCAACGATGTAGGCGCCCCCCGCCCGCGCCTTTTCTACCCCGCAAAAAAAGATGATGCAATATGCACGTTCTATTGCGCCTCTCTGTACATCGATGTGTGACCTGTAACTTACAGTGTACTGTGGTAAATAGGAATAGTCCGCTTAACGCAGACAATTCCTGTCGATACTTGGCTATTTTGTCATAACTAATTTGTTATTTTCTAGCTGGTGGGAAGTGTCGGTAGTTTGCTACCAAAATTATATATAATTATGTAGGAATATGTGGTCAAAGTTCGCTTAGCTATCCCAAGCGGGCGCTGGCAGTCGCATTTCGTGATCAACACACCGTGAGTAAGGCATTTACGCCGAGGCTCATGTAAAACACCTGTGGACTCTGCAGTCTTCACAAGTATTGGGGAGGAGTCAGCAAACGTGGGTCTGAAGATAAGAGAGGTCAAACCCCGTTTGAGGTAGTTGATGACTACAAGATTGGAGTGGTGAATGAATTCATTTGCAACGGCTCTGCTATCGTCACAATTGAGAAAGCTGGAAATTAAAAGAAGAGTATTATTTTAAAACATTTCAAATGATTGAATGTCAAAATTGCTACTCGGTAAACAAAAATTTAACTGTACCAGACACTAGGCCTACCATCATCGTTAACGGAGAGTATCGGCGTCATATGAATCATGAACTATCCGAGATTTATGTTGACAGCAACGCCTTCAAGCTCATCAAAATGCAGAGATCGCGTTGGCTGCATAAAATTGTGCGCTCCAACATAAAAAAAAATCTTCAACATTGCTTTATGTGGGCGGCGACATAGAGAGGTCCGCAGCAAATTTTTTTTCACATTTTCTCTGGCTTGAAGAGCCAGAATACTGGAGCACTTAGAAGTGTTTCCTTCGTGTGTGACAGATACAAATTCATATTTTAATCGGTGGTTAAATAAGTTAGTAATTACTCTCAATCGGATCTTCAATTATCCGCGATTTCATGAGAGTGAGTGATAAACGATGAGTTGACAACTGTTGAAGCAAATCTGCCAATTTGAATTTAACCCGGGGGTTACACTTTCAACAAATCGCTTGCAACCTCCAACACACTCATATTTTTTCACTAATACACTCACACATTTTCTAGTTGAACGCCGGTTGCTTGCGATTTTTCCTTTCAACTACTGTTTCAACGAATGGTTCAATCAAACAGCTGATTGCGATAAATCGTGTGGTTTGTTTGTAAAATAAAGCGCGGTTTTTTGTGAAACTTAAAAATTGTTTGGTTTATCTGAAAGTATAATTTTATAAAATGAATAAGCAAGCAGATTTATTGCATTTTATAGAGTTTTATAGAAGCCGTGAAGCGTTGTGGAATATGAATTCGCCAATATACAGGCGAAATGATTTAAAAGTGAAGGCTTATGACGATATTGCGGCCGAATGCAAAATGTCCACCGAAGATGTGAAAAAGAAATTAACGCCGATGTTACTTTTTTAATTACTTTCCTTGCCGACGACATCTTCACAAATAAAGTTGTTCAACCGGTTGCGGGTCGCCTACGTCACAGCTGTCGATTTTGTCGAATTCTGACAAGTAGTATATGTAAAAGTCGCTTCAACAAAAGTTGAAAGTGTAACCGCGGCGTAAATGAAACTCTCCACACAATGTTCTTAAGAACAACGACAAACACACTTGACGCCGACAGCGTTGTGTACGAAATAACGTGCGATTTGAACGAAAGCGACGACTGCAAGAAGGTATACGTAAGACCAACAAAACAAAAACTTGAAGTAAGGTTAGCGGAACACAAAGCGGATATTACGAAGAGGAAAGAAACGACTGCACTGTCTCAGCATGCAATAGAGTATGGACATATGATAAACTTTGACAATGTAAAAATTTTAGACAGAGAGAAGAAAATGAATACGAGGTACATTTGAGAAAGTTTAAGAATACAACATAGAATGAATACGTGTCGATACTAAAGAGAACAAAGACTAGACGAAACTGTGATATTAGTCATTAAGTTTTAAACTGTGGTTTATTAAAATTCTGTGATCATTATTTTTATTATTAAATTATTGTGTCGTGCTATCCAGTTTTTTTAGTAAAATAAGTAATTGCCACTACTATGTAAAAAGAAACTATAGGTTGAAAACTAAAAACATTAAAAATCACATAGTAGAATAATAGAAGATATTTTTCACACAGGGATTTTGAATATAAGTTTTTCTCCAGATGAAGATGGAAAAAAATCAACGAAACGTTGAGAAATACACAATGAAATAAATTTGTTTTATTTGCATCAGAGAAAACTCTGACCCAAAACAGCTCGTATAAACACACAAAAAAGAGAAAAAGTATTTGGTCACTAACTCAATAATTTTTGGTTGCCGTTCTACTTTTTTTAAATATGAAACATTATTTTAAAAAATATTAAAAAACAACAAAAATTATTTCTTAATTTAAAAAGCTTTATTACTTGTATTTTCACTGACTGTTTTCCAATACATCATCAACTAAAGCTCAAAAAAAAAAAAAAAAAAAAAAATAGGTAAATCTGAAAAATTTTGAATTTAATATGTGCCCATATATAATCCCCTTTTTTTTGGGTTAAACCTCAACCGAAATAGGGATTACATCCTCGGGAACTGGACCTTGAAACTTATTTTCCAAGAGCGTATGTAATTGTGCAGACTAATTTATATTTTAATAACGCGCAATTTATTACAGAATTGGAATAAATTGATATATATTAGCGATTTAAAAACTATTCAAATATACCTTCTTAAGAACTTGTAAATACTGTCATACTCACCAAAACAGTTAAGTAATCTTTTGATTCCAGTCTTAAAATATGGTTGTGAAACTTTTGAATTTGTTGATAAAAAATTAACTTTTTGACAAAAAAAAAAACTGATCGAATTTAAAAAATGGTGCATTTAAAACACTGAAAATTTGTCTTTTCATTTAATTACACACACTTTGGGGATAATATTTGGTCTATTCGGACCTATATTCAAACTTTAAGAGCCCGTAGCTCAGCAAAAGTGACTGCCGCCAATTTTTTAACTTTTTATTTGTTTCTTATTTGTATAAGTTCTGTTGCTAAACTAGATATGCATGTGCAAATTGTGCATTTGAAACCCTGAAAATGTTTCCTTTCATTTAATTACCCGCACTTTGAGGATTATGTTTGGTCCATTTGGGGGATCCGTAGTTCGGCAAATAGCGACAGCTTTTTATTTTACATATTATTCTTATTTCTGTCTGTCGCATGAAAAAAACATCGTTTTTTGGTCAGTTGTGCAAAATTAGATTTTTTTCTTTTTTAGTAAAAAAATTCATTTCAAAAAATGTTCATTTCAACCAATGTTTTAGCTGCTGCCAATCATTACGGCCCCCGGCCGCAACTAACAATTTTATTATTCATTGTTCTGTATCTGGCAACTCTTCGGAGTAGCACCTGCTAGTGTAGACATAAACCATCAGTATTAACATATTATGTATTATTATCATAATATCCCTAGGCAAACTGTTATACATACATTTGTTAAAAATAAACTGTTATACTGTATCAGCTGCTACTATTCCATTGCAACGTTGCCGTTAACGACTTCTTTTTGTTCGAATCGTCATTACTTGTTTCTTTCACTATATTTTTTTCTGGTATCCTGCAATCATCTTATGGGGGTGAGTGCCAAGAAAACTCGTTCGATGAACGAATGACAACAGAAGAAAAAAACTGCGCCGGTCCATAGAAAAAAACTGCCGAATAACATTTAGGGGTTGAATCGTAGTCGAACATTTTTCGATTTTGGCACAAAAGAGCACTGACAGCATAATGGCCTACTCATGAATATGGACAAAGTGGAGACGACCACAATAACAAGTGTTTGTATACGAAAGAGACCATTTTTCCAATCAAATCGAAGTTCTTGCAGTTCTCTCACTCTCTCGCTGAAATAGCTCTTGTGAGACGCATGTGGAAAAGTTCGAGAACAATATAAATGTGTAATGTGGGGGAACAACTTGCCGCAGAAAAAGTACTGACTTATAGCAGGGTTGTAACGAAAGGGGCCAATGAAATATGTCTGTATTTTTAAGAATATAATCGGAATATTAATGCAGTATTCAAGTCATACAAACAAATATTATGCTATTGCGATGTTCAATATTCCACTTGGTTTCTTATAAGAACATTCGGACAACGAGTCTGGTTAATTGGCTTAGGTTGCCAGTTTATATTGGTTAAAATAATTCCCAAAAACCTATAACAAAATTCCCTGCTTTCCGGCAGTGGAGGAATGTTATATCAGAATTTTAGAAATTTAGATTTGTCTAGGAAATATGCAGTGAGTGTTTGCCAAAGGAAGATCTCACAACGAAAATGGACAGCATTGTCACACCTCTAGGCTGCAGTAACCTATGTTCTTGTTCAATACATTTTGACTTAATCATAATCAACGTAAGACAAAATCCACCAAGTTCATTTAATTTATGATGCACGTTATGCCTTTGATGAAATAAGTTCTGGGAATGAAAGCGGATACCAAATCCCTTCCAGTAATTCCCGTACAAATTGGCCGGTTTATCGAAATTTGATTTTTCTTTTGTAGTCCCTGCTTAAATTTTTGGCAGTTGTACTGCATTACCATGCTTACAATGCTTTAAAAAAATCAGCGAGACAACTACGTCCTCTTTGGTATCTCCCATACAAATTACATAATTTTGATCCACATAATCACATAATTTCATTCACTTGTATTAAATTCAGCATAATTTAATTTAATTTAATTTAATTCTGCTAATGAAAATGAGCTGGATTGCCACGCCGTTAAGGTGCCACACACATAATTTGCCGCACACATATAATTCCGGCAAAATCCGCGTGAGGGGTGCGAATAAGTACCTTCTTAATCATCAAAAATTAAGAATGATACAAAATAAGACAAAACCAAAGTAGTTGCTTCGACTAATAAAGAACTTTATTACCATAAGTTCAGAGTCGTTGATGATTGTGTTTACATACATCGCCCTAAACAAAAATTAATAATACCAATCTAAAGATTAGAAGGAGCATATTGCCCGATCAGTGGCACAACGCGGAATCTTCAGAACAGTCCCTAGACAGGACCTCCTTCACATACTTTTAGAAAATTTTATGAGAACTGATTAAGGAACGCTTTATGAACTTTACCACTACAGGGTAAAGGAATCGCGGACATGAGAAATACCAACCTAGAGATTACAAGCACCATATTGATTGCGCAACACGAAATCTTTAGTACACCAAAGGTGGCTTTACACGGACTTTCTTCCACATACTTTTTTTTTTGATAATGTAAGCTGGCGAATATCTTACGCAAAACTCCTGATAAGATTATGAATGAAATTGTTAATCTAATCATCGGGGAAGAACAAAGTATGCTTTCCAATACAATAATTGTAATTTCAATGCAGAGTGAAATTTCTAAGAACACTTCCAGACTATAGTATTCTTAGGAATTTTGCTCTGCATCGCCTAGAGGCTGCGTATGCTGCAGTCTAATGAAAATATTCATATGTCCGTTGTAGCCAGTAATATGTTGCTATTTTCAAGAAATTAAGTAGTTTTTGTGCAACTTGCCGATAGTTTAAATCTAGATTTGATGGAAAAAAATGAATAAAATAAGGTCACTTTCTAACATTTTATGCAAAAATTTTACCAATTTAAATTGAAGACCCATGGTATGATGCTAAAAATGGATGATGACCTGCCAATCCATAAAATCAGAAGCAGCATTTAGGTTTAAGAATTATCCTGATCTCTTAGGAAATGTCACCCAACTTACAAATCATATCTCCAAGTACAAGAATGCCAATTCTTTTCTTAACGTGGTTGTGCGAATTGTGTCATGAGGTACTTTGCGTGGAAAAGGATGGTTCAAAATTGTATTTCACCCAATCACAGAGATACGTCTTACACGTGATTTGTTAAAAAGAGTTCTAATTAATATAAAATGAGTATAAAATGGTTATGAATCAAAGACACTAATAAGTCAACGATTAATTTTAGTTAATAATAATGCTAAACCATAGAGTTTAAGGTAGACTAGCAATTGTGATGTACCCCAAACTGTCCCATTGTACTCTAAAAGTACACTTCCTGATATTAACTTTTATTTTTGGCTTTATTTCACTCTTAGCTGGATTATTTCAAGACAATTTTAATGGAAATATTTAAAGGTTTTAAGATTTATAATGGATTGGCATTGGCAGTCTGTTTGACAATTTTCGGAAAAATGTCGATATCATCTTTTCATTCTGGTTTTCATGTGGTGTCGGATATTTTATAATCCTGTGGCAACTACCATCTTTTCCTTTCGGATAACTGTTATACTGAGTTGTATTTTTTGCGTACGTTCCCATTTCTACCCCCAAATGAATCCTTTTTTCGTCTTCAATATTGAACTTCGAAAGATACCCATTAGAGTGTACTATAAGCGAGTACTATTTTCTTTCGATTGGGGTTTTTTTTCTGGCTCGTCTGAAAGGCTCGTAAAGGTTAATGATGAGTGCAAAATTTTTCCATACACCAATCGGATTTTGTAGACGCATCTAGGCGCATACATACCGAGAGTTTTGAAATCGAACAGAAAAAAATTTAAAGCAAAAATAAATACCAAATTGATTGTGCACTGTTTTTGGTGGAATTGTAATACAAAAAAGAGAAAAAAAAATTTAAAAAATTAGCAAATTTCCAAAAAAAATCGATTGAAGCCTAAAAGTTAAATAACAACGGAAACGGATGCGTAAAGAAAACTTGAAAAACAAATTGTGAATGCCAACGAAAAAATTCCCTTAAACAAAAGAAGGAAACTTTGGACCACTAAAGCTCCCTCTACCCTTTGCGCTTGGAACAGAGTTTAAGGGGAGCAAGCGTCGTCGCCGTCGTCGTTGAAAGTTTTTTCTATCCATTTGGGTGAAAGTAAAGTCAAGACCTCTTCTTTTTTTGGGGGATACAAACGGGTGTGCCACGCCAAAAAGGAAAATTTGCGTAATTTTTGTTCAAAAAATCTTCGAATCTATACGGTTTTGAAAACGAATAAATCAAAAAATTGCGAAAATTTGATAAAAGAAACAGTGTTGCTAAGTGTTTTCGGTGTTTTTGGGTTAAATTTCCAAAGGAAACACAAAACTACGAGTATTTGCCAAACATTTACGTCATATTTTTTGGACGAAGTCATTTACCTGCAAACGTCTGAACGCTTAACGCTAGAGAAGACAATTTTGGGTTTGCTTGGATTTTGACTTGTTAAAGCAACGCTACAGATTGGATCTTAAAATGTCGAGGATATTAGCGTGGGCCCTAATGGCTGTAATGGCCGTAATTTCGGCGACGTCACAGGTACAGGTAAGTGACAAATGCTTGGTCTTGAGGTAGTGTGACTCATGTTGTGTAAAGCAAATTCTGATTAGACTCCGTTTTCGCTATGTCTTCCCATCTTATGCATTCCGTCCCTACCTCTCCCTCTCCCACTTTCTCTCTCATGCTTCTTTTGCTCTCTTTTGTTTGCTTGTGTTATGGTAAGCTCTGTTTGCCAGGTCCTTTTCGTCCTGCCAAGAATGTTGTGGCTGGCTTAAAAGCATACACGAGAAAAATAAAATAACGCAGTTTGTTGTTTTTTTCTTTCATTTGCTCCCGTTTAAGTGTGTATGTATTGAATTGAACAAGTCGTCGTGGTGGCGAGGATTTGCCACAAAGGTGGTTGCTGGCCCGAGGGGGTGTGGGGCCAAAGTTGAATAAATGGAAAGTCCGAATTATGGCAAACGAAGAATCAGATAACATTTGCCTTTCAAACGACACAATGTCTTGTAATTATTGTCATTATCAGGATTTCACGATTAGACGATTCGACGTCTAATTGTGTTTTGTGATGAAATTCTTATCGATTTTATGTTTCGAGGCATCGCGTTGTCAAACAAAAGATTTTTATGGGAGATGTGGGGACAGAAGATTACAAACATTAAGGGCACATGTCACCCTCATTATGAGTAGCCACAAGGAAATGAGAAGGGGGTCGATAAAAGCATAATAGATAATGCTATCGGGTGACAAATCGAATGGCGATGATAATCCATTAAGCATTAATTGAACGAAAACCAGACAACATTTTTTAAAAATGCAAATTTCAAAAAGGTTAAGGGAAGTTTGCAAATCGCAAAAGAGATTGCTTATACGACAGGCTTGAAGTTCTACTGGCAAAAGTTACAATTTTCTATTTCGTGATTAGCTTAAATGAAAAATCGCTTTAGTATATAAAAATGCTAAAATTTTTAAGTTTAAAGGACTTTTAATGAAATATAGAATAGAATATGGAATTCATAGATGCAGGCCGCCCTGCTTTGAAAATAAAACATCGTTCGGTCCAAGTTCGAAGAATGGATAAATACTGGGCAAGAGGGAATGCAACGATATTTTAATAAAATATTTTGGAAAACGACACTAAACATTTCACACTGTGAAATTCTCATGTCCTCTCTCTCACAAAGTTTCTACGGCAAAAATGGAACACCCCGAAAAGGGTCACTTATACCGGATGATTCATGTATAGGCTAAGGTGGTGACTGTAATAGACATCCTTACCTATTAAAGGCCGAGCGTAGAAAATAATTCCAAGTAAATTGGTCGTCTATGCTTCTTCTACAATTCGTTGCACCAAGTTGTAATGGTATTTCAAAAGTCTGGTCTTTTTAAATGGAGTTTTATTCGCCCCCTTCTTCAACGCCCATCGAATTCGTTATCAAAATATTTGCATGCTTTAGCGTTCGGATCCATCTACTCAACGTTACGTAGCCAACACAATTGCTATGTTTTGATTTATCTGCTTGTTTCATAAACCAGAATTATGCGTCATACAGCAAGACAGGTAGGACTAGGGTTTGAGACAATTGGAATTTTGTTCGTCGAGGGAGGGCTAAGAGAACTAAGCTTATAACAATCTGTTTGCAAGGAATATTCTTCTCCTAATCTTCAAGGTGACATCGGATTCGAGGTAGATGAATTCATCCATCACTCCGAACTTATAGCCGCTAACGCTCACTCAATGTTCCAAATGACTAGACTCTTTGTTAGTCGAAACAATAAACTTGCCCGCGACCAGAAGAGACCCCTTTTTCTGACTCCTTTTCAATAATGTTTATATAATCTCGTCATATGCAAGTTGCATATGGTTTTAGTGTAAAAATTGTACCACTCTAATGTGGCCCAATCTGAGGAATAACTTTCGATGACGCATTCAAGCATTTCGAATGCCATTTGGCACAGTCTGAAGTGTGCTATTTATCGTGAAACAATCTCAGCCAACTTATCCATATCACATTTTGTGTGCCATGTAGCCGCACCTTGATAAAATTAAATGTCATTGCGAACAGGGATTTAAATTTCAGGCATCAAATAGTCAATTACCACGGCGCGATAACGGACTCGAACAAAATTACTTCCGGTTTCAGTTTTAAGGAAATATGGAACAATACATGGAATCGTAGCTCATGAACCGTTGTTTTGCTCAAATATAATGACAGCTTTTGAAACTTTTTGGTTTATTCTTCAAATCTCATAGGTCTAAAACTATGCATATTCCTCATGTTTTTCTACGGGCCAAAGTCTGAGACGGTGATGATTCGGAATGTTGGTCGACTTCCTTTGCGATGTCACTACAACGAGCGTCAATTATGTTCATGCCACCATCATTTTTGAAGGAACATTGGCTGATGATTCCGCCAACCACTTCAATCGATGTTTTACTTGCATGTAGTGGCAGCTCATAAAGTTTTTCGACTTGCTCTTCAGACAAAATACGACACTTTTGTTCATTGAAGTACGACGGAGATGATGCTTAGTGAGAAATGGACGTAAATGCTAAACAAAATTTTGATCAAAATTAATGGATATTTTTCGAGGTTTTCAGAGTCCAAAGTTCAAAAAGGAGAAGATGGGGTAAACCGCTAAAATCTTACGCAAAATGTGTCAGGTTGTTAAAACAACTACGAGAGCGATCCAAAAACTAGCCGACCCAACAAAGAAGATACAAAAAAGTTGGAAAAAAGTTTCTTAATAAAGTGCTTGATGAAGCAATTCGAATTTTAATTCATTAATTTTGGCCATCGCAATGGTGGATGTGTAAACTGGAGTAGTGTCTTGGTAAAACAACACTTTCTTTTTGACCAAATGCGGCCTTTATCCATAAATTCATTACCTAAACGCTGCAATAAATTAGCATAATATTCGTCATTGATGGTTTTTCCTTTCAGAATATAATCAATAAAAATAACACATGTGCGTCCCAAAAAAACAAACAGATGCCATAACCATGCCTGCAAATGGAACCATCTTTGCCTTCGTTAGACACAATTCTTCCATTTCAGTTCACTGTTTTCACTCGTCCCTTGTCTCGGGTGTGAAGTAGTGAACCCATGTCTCATTCATGGTTATAAATCGACACAAAACTTCGGCTTTGTCGCGAAAAAACATTGCCAAACACTCAACTGAAACATCTTCATGAAACTGTTTCTGCTCTATTGGAAGCAAGCGCGGCACTGGTCCTAAAACAGATTTTTCATCTTCAAATCTTCGTACAATATACGATGTATATCACTTTTTCTAAGTATAAATGCCTATCATTGCAGCCAACTCACGCACCTTCAGCCGGCGATCATCCAATAGCATTTTGTGGATTTTCTTAACTATGTCTGGCGTGGACACCTCAATTGGTCGACCACTACGGCGTCTTGGCAGCTCGAAAACGAAGGAGTAAACTCCCCCAGAGTAGAATATAACTCGGCTTTAATATTGATTGGACTGAGTCCTTTCAAATGGAAATATTGAATTACATAACGAAGACCAATTTTATCCATGTTTATAAATTTAGTGAGATCGTTTACTTTTGATGGCTCAAATAAAAACACTAAACAACTTGGTGCCTTGAAACTTAAAACATATGTTTTATAAGGTTGCCACTTTTCACCAAAATAATTTTTTTCGAACTATTGGCACCATCTACATGTCAAGTCGGCTAGTAAACTAATTGTTGATACTATGCCAAATCGAATCATAACAGTCATCGCACACACCTCCAAATACCAGCGCTATGATTTCTTCCCCATATACTGGATGTGATCTGGTTGGTCGTGTATTATCCAATAATGGAAATTTGGGTTTGGTAAACTTAGGCCTGAAAGTGAAAAACAATTGCATTGCCATGCTTCTTCGGGTATATGCCAAAAAAAAAAATTAAACGATTTGCCGAAATTTATACTTACAAATGTGTAATTACTAAGCTGCAGTTATCTGAATTTTTGTCCATTGCATTGCTTTACAGGACTTAGTAAACTTACTGAAAATTGACAGGATAACTATTATTTTCCAGTGAATTACGCTAAATCAGATAAAATTCTTAAGAGTTAAATAGATCAGGGAATGCAAATGAGCTGCATTGCCAAAGCCTTATTGCAACTTGCAAATAAATTGATAAGCTGGAATTCAATCTCTATTGCGAAATTTCTAATTGCATTTACTTGGAAGGCGACTAGAATAAATATTTTCATTAATTATTCACAGCATCTGCAAAAGAATTCCAAGGACATCGATTCTCTACGCTTCTTGTTCGGTTCGCCAAATCAAGTTCTGCCGGTGTTCGAAAACTTAGTGCTTTCAGTGCAGTTTAGGTTATCCTTTTCTGCGCCGCTTATCGAGTTCGTTGTCAAAAATTTTGCGAGCTGGAGCATTGTAGTCATTTCACAAACATAAGCGCTATGTTTGAATGTGATTGATCACGTCGATATCGATATTTAGCTCACACAGTTTATGATTCATGCGACTCTTCGTTAAAGATGCTGATTCACCCGCTTATGTCATAACTCAGGATTCTGCGTGGTACTGGTTAACTAGACTAGACTAGACTGATGCAGTGCGATTTCTATTCGTCGAAAAATGTCTTCGTCATAGAAGTTAAATTCAAATTTGTCAAATTCTCTAATAAAGTTACTTTGCAAACAATATTCTTCTCCTAATTTTAAGGCTGACATCATACGTTTTATTTCCAATGAAGCCGAGACAGATAAATGATTCACTTCTCCAGGTTATAGTTGTCAGAGTACACCCAGCTTTTCAAATCGAGAAGACTCTTGATTGGTCGAAACAAATAATTCGGTTTTGTTTTCGTTTATCGCCAGAACCACTTTCGCTTATTTTTTCTCAACGCCTGAGAAAACTGCAAGAACACGCATTTCCGATTAAGGACGTCTATATCATCAACGTGTACAAGTAACATATGGCTTTTGTTGAAAATAAAGGAAAGACATTCATAATTATTCTACAAAAGAATGTTAAGAGATTGCATGCAAAATGGCTCAGTAAGAAAGATGGCCCATCTAATTGAAAGAATGATGTAATCTGAAAATTTGTGCAATGTATTGCTCTAAAACATTTGTTATGTCCCTTTTAGTAACTTCAGCAAAAATAACCCATTTATATGTTTCATTCAATTGTTCCAAATTCAAAAATATCCTGTACACGTCAAAGTTGGTATAAATTTAGGTGTGAGAATGAAAATGAACTGGACATCTTCCACACAAATTTATTGCCTTAATGAAAATCATTCTAAGCGAATGGCCTGATGCGTTATAATTATTTTCCAACTTGAATTCTGAGCTAAATCGTCACATCTCTCCTAACACATTTGTCTTAATGCAATACATAGTTGAACAGCGAGTTCGCCTAACAGGAATTTTTATAACGATTAATTTTTTCTTTGAAAATTCTCTAGTTTTTTTAAAGATAGTTCGACCGATCTTCGGCCGATGTTTAATATCGACCACAATTATCTTTATTTGTTTTGACAATCATTTCAATGCGCCTACGAACACTTCGAGCAATAAAGTAATCAACGAGTCCAATGACAGCTTCTGAAATCCACGTTCGGAATCGTAATTGAACCTAATGAGTCTGAAAATATAATGCGTGCAAAGTTATTGAATGTGAGCAGCTCCCCCCTATCTCAATCACGAAATGCAATTATATTTAATTTAGTGGTAGTTTGACTGTTTAATCCCTATGTCAGGATACAAATAGCTGATCAGAGCAGTTAGGTGTTTTAGATCCAATTTTCCATCAAATTGATATCTAAAGGAAAAAATTTCGAAAAAATAGAAATAGTGTTTGAATTTGCTATATATTAATAGTAATGTAGCAAAGAATTTGATGTATTTAAAAACAACTCTGCCTATTGATCTGACCTATTTATATATCTTTGGGTTTTATTGAATTTGTTTGGTTATTAAGATAATATGTAACTATTCCGGCGGCCTGTGGACAGTCATATAGATTGTAAAAATAAGCAATTAACAAGGAGAAAACTTTTGATAACCGATTGCAAGCTTAACAATGAGCAAATGTTCAATTAGATTTTTGTGAAAATTAAACTAGAAACCATCATTAGCTGTTCAGTTTTTATCCTTGCAATTGAATTCTCTAATATAGCAAAGAATTTGAAGGTGTGACGTCATGTTATTATAGTTTTGTGTTTTGATTGTTTCTGTGATTATTTCCAATTTGTTATTTTGAGATTTTGGGTGCTTTTCCAAAAATCGCTGTTATGAAAATTTTGTTATAACAATCGAGATGTTTAGAATTTTGAGCCCACACTTGGGCTACAAAATAAGGATATTAACAGTAACGGCAAAAAAATTATTCTTACTTATATCAGTTTGTAGAGATATTATATAATTTTGCAAAATTGGTTGTTTTTGAGTGTTTTTGTTATAACACTCGAAATGTTCAGAATTTGAAAATCACATTTAGGCTACAAAATGCACCTTAAGGATATTAACAGTAACGGCAAAAAACTTATTCTTACTTACATGTATCAGTTTGTAGAGATATTAGATATTTTTGAAAAATTGGTTGTTTTTGAGTGTTTTTCCAAAAATTGCTGTTATAAAAATTTGTTATAACACTCGAAAGGTTCAGAATATTGAAACCACACATACATCTTAAGGATATAAACAGTTACTGCAAAAAACTTGTTCTTATTTATATCAATATTTAAACATATTAGATAATTTCGCAAAAATAACGGTTTTGAAAATGGCTATAACTTGTGAATTACAACAGATTTTCGACCAAAAATTGAACGTGAATATGTGCCTAAATAAGGACAATGATTTTGTCCTAACTCCACTTACGTTGTTTCCCTGCGAAAATAGATTTATACAATAAGCCTACGTAGGAGCTACCGAATTGTCCACCAAATTATAGAAATTAAAGACTCTACAATAATCAGAATAGGTTAGTATTGCATAATAAATAAATTGTTTACCAAATTTAAATTTTATAAAATGCAATAAAATCTGGACAACATAGAAGTTATCCTTTGGAGCCCACTTGTCATTTCTTTAATTGCACGCTGTAGTACAACAACAAAGAACTTGACGTACTTCAGAAGAACATATTTGGATGTATTTAATTTTGGTATTTTAATAATATATTGATTGACCTGCAAACAACCAAACTGATAGTGAGATTATAAAGATATCAATCAGACCACAAAATAACTGAAAAATGCCAAAAATTATTTTGCAGTTTGGACGAAAGCTTTAGCAGCAATTTGCAAAAGTGGGTTTAAAATAGAACTTTTAATCAAATCTAGAAATTGAGAAACACGAGACGAGAAATTATACTTGTTAGGCAAATTTATATTTTTGAAGTTGTATCCAGGAATATTTTGAAGAAAGTACAGGGTGTCCGTCGGAAAGGTATACTACTTTGTTTTGCCGCCATTTTGTTAAAAATTAGTCTTGCAAGATCGGCTGAAAACATTACTGCTGCTCAAGAAAGTGTTCAAAACAATCCATCAATTCGACGCCGTGCTCTGGAGCTTGGTCTTTAAAGAATAACGTTGGCCACAGTTTTTTTTTTCCATTTAAGATTCAGTTGACACAAGAGCTTCTTCCAGAAGACCATTTACGCCGCCGGCCGTACATATGCCAATAGGATGTTACAGCTCGCCATTGTAGATTTTCGAAACACCAAATGAGGCAATTTTGACGACTAACGAAGTCATTGAGTTAAAAATGAGCCTCTGAAGACTGAAGATAATTTTGTTCAAAAAATAAGTGAGCTATGTCTCAGCGGGCGAAATTGCAAGACCTTCGTAATATAAGACATAAGAGGGGCCCTATTTTTGAAACGCTGAACTTTCCACAACACATTTTCCCACAGGACCCTACATAAGCTTTTCCTATTGTGTTAATCTCTCTTTGATGAAGAACCTTCTTGCGAAGAGGGAGTTTTTTTTACCTGAAATATGTGTCATAGATTTTTATATATTAATAATGCAACTATCAAAATATTTTTCAAATGCATTTTACGGAAACGAGTTCAGTTCTCGCAGCGGACTCTCTTTTCAGAGCTTCGAAGCGGTAATTTGAAAAAGTCAGCCGGAACAATATCAGGTGACCTCAGGAGTTTTTCGATGATTTTGACCTGAAATGCATTTAAAATGATTGCCTTGTGGGATAATACGTTATCGTAGGGCAAAAGCCATGCGTTTTCTTTCCGCAAATATCAGCTTTTCCGTCAAATTTTCTTTCTTAAACGTACAGATCATATTCTATATATAGAGTATGTACAGATCATATTCTATATATAGAGTTTCGAATCAACATCAAAGCGAAAATGGAAAAAAAAAACGGTTGGCATTACCTTGGCTTATAATCGATTTGGACGTAGTTTTGTTACGGCTACGACTCAGTTGGAAGCCCGCTTTCTAAAGCTTGTTGACTATTTTGAATGTCAAACTTATAATAACATAAATGTGGTATTGGAATTCACTCTATTCTAACATGTTTTCAGCGACCTCTGGCCAGTTCGGCCTCTGAAGTAAATTCAGAACTTGGGAAAAGCCAAAGGCTTTCAGTCACTAATTCGTTCAATTTATCAAAGTTAACTTCAGTTTGAAATATTAATGGCCGACTAGAGTGCGGCAACTCTTACACCAATCTCAACTATTTTTGACTACACTGTACCACGCATATTCGCACATATGTGATAAAGTCAATTCACTGTAAGCCTTCTGTAATATTTTCAGTGATTTGAAGAATCAAATTCCATTTGCAGTACAAAACTTTAACAAATTCGTTGATTGATATCGAAAATCGAACATCGAGTACTGCAAACAAACTAAATGACAGATTCCATTCAAACTCTGAGCCAGTATAGAGGTACAGCTGTCTGAACCTAAAGACAAAACAATTTCGATAATCCCTTTAAGTAGCCTTTAAAGAATCAATTCTCGGTGGGAGAACTTACGTAAATTTATTAATTGTATATAATGTGATATTTTAAGAAAGATGTAAAAACTAATGTAGATATAATAAAGAGAATTTCATTAATCATCCAATAGATGGCTTTAGTAATCTGTATGCCGCGTTGTGTAAGGTTACGCTGGATGGCGTTAGAAAGATAAGATTTCGTATTTAGACACTTTTGTGATGGCTTGGCTCAATATTATTTAAACGCCCTCAAATTAGACACCAGCGAAGAAAAAAATACGCCATATTTTACAATTGGTCTTCCATAAAGGCGAAAACGCAATTCAACCTCCTGAAAATATGTTTATAGTTCTGGTACTGCACAGTTTTGATTCCGTTTCGGTAATATTAATGACAAAGATGCATCACGCTCTGCAAGGTCAATTATCAAAAATGTCGATAAAATAATATAAATCGTCGAATTCGACCATCACTAAAGCAATATTTCGATTGCCGAAAATTTCATTAAATATTGCACAAAAATCCATTTGATTAAGGATACAACTGAAGGGCAGTGTTTAGGGTCCCACATGAGTTAATGCGAAAAGAACCTCATGAACTGAATTTCCATGTGTGAATCGCTGCTGAATCACAACAAAATCGAGCCATTTCTGTAGTGGATGGTAATTGATGATGATGATTAAGGCCAGTTGCGACAACGTCAAGCGAAAATGAACGTGACTGAATCACGTTGACGTGACGCCAACGATGACTAAGTCATAGGATAGTTTTGTAAAACTGCAAAACAACGCCAGGCCACACACATCGATATGAATTCGCTAAAGTTCTTAATTTGGACCTGTATTTTCTACATGTTCGAATTAAGCAGTTACACATGAGCGACCAGCTTTAGACAATCAGAACAATTCCAGGTCACACACGTAGATGGCTCTCCTCAGAAGCTTTTGGAGCTTTGTCGGCAGGTTTTTACAGTTTGAATCGGACCAAGTGATTAATATCTACTACTACCTATAGCGAATGATTTTGCCAGTGAAAAATTCGTCTCAAGAAGCTTGTAAAAGAAAGACTTCTGTGGGAGAGACATAAAAAGATTACATTCAAAAATAATGTCATGCAAATGGTGGATTTCTCTTCACATACTTATAAACCCCTCTGAAGTCTATTGAGGCCCTTTTCTTATTCCTTTCTTCCTTTGACATAGAGAAAAAGAGAGAGAGTACGAAAATGAAGATGAAGATATAATACGTCTGGCAGGCCTTTCGGTTCCAACGAAAGACATAATAGAAGGCCTTCCAAGCCATGTATTCCAATGCTGGACTTATTGTTGCTTAACAAAGCTTTTTGTTTTTTTGCTTAGCGCTTCAGTTTTGTACCTTCACTCGAAGGAAATGAGATATACTTATGAGACGGATAAATAATGTAACAGCCAGGGAGGAAGCTGTTGAGTACCAAGTATTGTTTTTATTAAATGAATTTAAGAACTTTTTAAGTCGATTGAGCGATGTCCGTTTGTCAGGGTGGCTAGCTGGACGGTAACTGTCGAAAATCTTTATGACATTGCACAAAACTTGGCACAGCATAATATTTTGCCAGATTGTAGTCGGAAGCGTCAACTTGTGTCCATTGTGATGGCTTACAAATCTTGGTAGAATTTGAGAATACCAACTGAGAAACTACGTTCCAAACGACTGAATCAATCCATATATTTATTATGTTCCTCTTTTTTTCCTTACCCTAAAGTTAGTGAACTTTGATACACGTTTAGTGTGTGTCAAGGTAAAGTTTCAGAATGACAACGACCTGCATTGTAACACTCCATCTGGTACCTTTCATATAAATCGCTCCATTTTCCGAAATTTAATGTTTCCTCTGTAATTTATAGTTAGTAATCAGCAGTAGTCTAAGTTGTTGTTTATTGTATTGGATAATAATTTTCTGTAAAGTTGGAGAAAAATCAATCATATAATTCCGCCCCGTCTGATATCTCCTATACAAATGACCGATCTAACCTTTGTAATTTTAGCTTTATATTTTTATACATTCAGGCAAATTTTGTACACAACATTCATTTTATGATTTAAGTTCGGGGAATGAAAATGATCGGCATTGCCACACACCTTCTGTGAATTTCTACAGTAACCACTAATTTGTAGTCTGCAGTTACTTAAATGTAAATCAATTGAATTGTATTGTAATACTTGGTAAAAATTGAAATAAAGTAAGCCGATAACCATTACGTCTCTGGTATCTCCCACACAAATTGCACTATTTTAACCATATATTCAAACCCTGCATTCAAACTTTCACTCAATTTCACATCGGACATTAGTAAATTTTATTCTCCACTTAAAGAGATATAAACTGCAGTGCCACGCCTCTGGACCTTTGGTGAAGCCAAAAGTAAGTTAGTTCTATACCGCTTAATAATCCTGTCGGCTGCCACTCAGTCTTTTTATACAAATAACGCAAATTTTCAATCTTGAGTGCATTTTGAAGCAACCTTTATAAGTTGGAAAATATTGAAACTACGAGAATTAGCCGTCATCTATATCCTTTACGGAGCTGTAATAAAACAAAAGTTTATTAACATTAATATATAGTCGTTTAAGGGAAAACCTAAAAGAATTTATTGAATTTTGGCTTAAATTTCCATTACAATTATCCGACCATTGTCAAACAAAACGTTTGTTTGTTATCCCTTGAGCTTAAATAAAAATTGAATTTTAAATATTTTCCATAATTACAAAGCAAAAAATACATTTTGTGGATTTACCCCCAGGCAGTGGCAAAGACTCTACTGCATGGAGGAGTATTGTGTGTGTTTTGTGCGTTCAATCCTTGAAACAAAACGTTTGAAAATTAACGTTAAATAAAGCATAACCTCAGGAGTTGAAAATGAAACACTTGTGCTTGGAGAGGGGAGCTGGGCGAGAAACATACGGAGATGAGAAGTTTGAATACATCCAGGTAAGCTGGATCAGCAAAGAACATATGTAAATGTTTGCCGAAGAACACAATAACCATTCGAGAGTTGGCCAGGCAAAAACGTAATAATAATCCAAAATTTCTGCAGGAAAATAGAATAGAAAATGACTTGATATTACCGAGATGTGGTGTAGGTAAATGGGTAGACAGGTAGGTTAGTTTTGAGATGAAACCAATATTAAAATGGAGATGTAGATGTAAATGTCTGTAACGCAGCACGTAATTGTGTATTTATAAGTCCTTTTTAGCAACTAAGGATATCCTTAGATATGTCGGCTAATGTGTGAAAGTCCATGGGAATATAAGAGGGCGGGCTGTTGTTGTATCATCTGTATTTATGAAATCCTTTAAACATTATTAAATGAACACATGTTAAAAAATGCCTCTCTGGATCTCTATCTTTTGCATACCTTCAGTGGAAACAGTATGATGGAGTATAATAAAACTGTTAAGCAAACTGGGAGTGAAACAAATAACTTTGAAGCTCACCACACATGTACACATTCACTCACTCATGCACTCAAATACACTCCTTCGTTCACCTGCACATACTCAACAACAGCAAGAACAACTTCATACATCAACAAAGCTAAAGAAGGCCAAACTGTTGTAGAAGATAAAATCATTATGATATTCATCAGCAGGATGATGAAAGACCTCACAACAAAAGTGCTAGCAGACATGTATGTTTTCAAACATTTTTTTTAAATGAGTCTTAAGGGTTTTATCCTATTCCTTTTGGTAAACCATTACGCTTATAGGTGTGTGTGTACAGTATGTGTCGACAAGTCCTTATGCATCGAGGTGTATGGGTTGGCCAGATATTGATGTGGTCTCTAAATACTTATAGTGGGTGTCTACGTCGGTTATCTTTATCTCTAGATAGCAGAAACGAAAACCTGGTTTAATTTCGAATACATAATTAATACACCAGGGATGACGGCATATGAAGGGTGTGAGCGATATTTCACCTGGCCTAGATTAGTTGGAAGAGACCCAGTTAAATAGTGAATTATAGCTGGCTAAGGTAAAGAGCGGTGTACCCCTTAATACTAAGGCACACAAATCGATGGTATGCTAAAATTATACGCCTTTAATGAATTTCAATTGGAATTAATAGGACTGTTACAGAAATTACAAAATAAGAGATTAGTTCACATTCAAAAAAGTTGCAAGTTTTAATTTTGTAATCTTACTGAATGGAGCCTAACGATTGCCGATATTAAGGGGAGAAGCCTTCATTACCGATTGCTTGAGTAATCATAGAGGTCATTAGCTCAAATTCGGATAATAAACTTCAGTAATTTTTAAACGTTTTTCAGGTCTAAATATTGACAATCAACTGTTTCAATAGAACAAATCTCTTTTTACTAAGAAATCACCAAAAAGGATTTTAATTTGATTCAGGAATGAGACAAGATATATGATATCACGCAATGATGAAAAGGTAACCTAATGTAGCTACGAATTCCAACCGATTAGGTCTTGCTCGTTTCTTCTCCAAATGACTCCACATATATCTGGTGGATGGAATTTTGGTTGCCCTCTTTTGCCCCACCCTTAGAGTTTATTGTTGAAGACATCTTATGCTGGGTTGTTTTGATCCATCCGCACAACATGGTGCAGTTAAAGCGATCGCTGAATTTTCTTATGCTTTCTTCCGAATACAGCCAGAACTGAGTCATCTGCTAATGTCATACTGCAAGATTCTGCCTCATACATCAAGACAGGTAGGACTGGTGTCTGGTAAAGTTGAATTTTTGTTCGTCAAGAGTAAGTTTTCTCACTACATCGCTTGTCATGACCATGAGCAATACACTTTTCCTAATTTATGGAATGACATCATTCATTTTACTGACTATAGAGCCGCATCAGGTAAAATTTTATATTATTATAATATAAATAAAACAGTTGCCAAGAAAAGAATTTGGTTTTTGTCATCGGACCTCTTACTGATTTCATCTTTGACATCGATTATTATCTAAAAAATAAAATATATTAATGCAGTTTCCTCAAGCATTAAAAATAGTTAAAAAAAGTATGTTTGATTATAACGAGGATAATATCATATTAATTTATTCGGCGAACCTATCGAACTTTTCCGACTTGGATGATTTTATTTGCCTCCATAAAATGAACAATGTTAGCTTTGAAACTGGGACAAAATTAAGCTTGTAGGTAGACGCTACTATAGGCTGTTCTTCCCAGCGGTTTTAATGAGAAGATAGTACTCTCTCTTCATTTAGACTAGGAACCAGTCATACTTATTACAACATATTGACATCATATTGAATCATGAGCTGAATGAGCTATACAACGACATCAATGTGGTTAAGATTTGATGGAGTCAAGTCGAACAAATAGACCAAAAATTTCTAACGTGAAAAGTCTTCGACGAAACACTTAACGGATGGCATAGCGGAGGTCAACAAAACTTTATTGGGAAGATCAAGTTTCTGAAATACTGTCAAAACTTGATGTGGCAAATTGGAGAGAAGGATTGTACAAGATCGAAGCGCTCGGGAAACTTTTATACGTCCAACGCATAATAATTTCTATTGTAGTTACCATCTAAGTAAGGTAAGTTGCTGTAATATGCACCGAATGTTTCAAATCTTTAAAAAGATGGCTGGAACATAAATTGTGGAAATTTCGTGAATTGGCCACCTATTAAATCAAGTTTGTCTTTCAAGCCTAAGTTTTTCCCAGCATTTTCTTTGTTGCAGAAGGAAGCGCCTTTAGATTAAACTACTTCTTAAAAAAAGGTACATTTACTGAAGCACTTCTCAAGGGATCACTTTTCACTGCTTCCAAATGTGTGTGATTCCTTTGGTGCCAGAAATTTCAAATTATACAGGTATTGCTGTTAAGAGCTTACAAGGGTGCAAAAACAATGCTAATAATATGGAACTTTTCAAATATTTTCTAATAAATTGGATCCAATTTATCACAAGTTCTTCATAACATCACATTTTCATTAATTCATGGGTTCATTCAAAATTCATCATTTCTGATTTTAATTTGAAAAACTTCGGGATACCAAGAAATAGTTATTGTAATATTTTCGTGCACTTTCTCTCTTTATTTATTTGGAACGTTTTACAAATATTTTCTAGTGAGTAGGATTTGTAGTATCATCACAACATCACACTTTTACAAGCACTGATAATAGGCAGTATATAAGAATAACATTCCTCTTATGACAGGCCTAGGTTAAATCCATTGGTTCCAAAACAAATTTGAACCACTTCTAGACACCAAGAAGTAGTTAAGTATTAAAATATTTTTTGTGCGCTCTCTCTCTCTCTCTCTTTTTGGATATTAATATTAATCATACGTATCAGAACTGATGTGAACGATGTGTCAGCTTACTAACCGGGGGATCGTTGGTTTTCAAATCTAACACAGGGATTATTAAAATTTTCGTTTCTCACAAGAAACGTCTATGATAATCATATTCTGGGTGCTCTATTTTTTTAGGTATTAATGTTGATCATACGCACAAGTATACACCGAAGGATCTGATATAAACGAGGCGTTAGCTTATCAAACAGCACATCGATTCGTTTTAACTTTTTTTAAGAAAAGTCAGTGACAAAACAAAAACTTTTAAATGTTAGCTTGTATCTTATAGGGATAGTTAACCATTCCCATTCGCAGAATATAGTGGAATTTTTAAATTTTTTTCGTTATTCTCCATCAAAAGCGACTATTAAAAATATCTTTTTACAAAGGTATTTATTCTACTGAAGTGATTCACTAAATAATGATTTACTTATTGAATATTTTCTTTTAGTTGAATTGGCCAATTAAATGTAAAATTTGTCCTAATTTCCCTCCGGGTTTATTTACAAATTGCATAAATTGTCCAAATTTTCCTCTTGTTGTTGTTTCTATTCTATTCATGCTTTCTAGTAGTTGAGCAGGTTTTCTTTTAATTTATTCACATGATTCTTTGAAAAACGACCCAGCAACAATTTGGTCTTCAAAAAACGTTCATATTAACAGACACTAATAGGAGGAATTTGTGTGTATCGTCGAAATCGACACGAATTTCTATGTTCTATTACATAGTTTTTCCTTCGAGTTGGTTGTTGATTTGTTGGGGATTTTTTTTATTTTTTTTTTATTTTTGTAACTAAACAATTTTGTTGGTCGTTTCAATGAATCATCACAAAACAAAGAAATGTCAGAGAAAAGCAAAACCTGGCTTAAATGTTCAAATATATGTAGCTGTTGTTGATTCTTCAACTGGATGTATATGCAGACTTTTATATAGCAATTTGAATGTGTGTGTATGTGCATGTAAATATATATGGTTATATGACTATGTATATGCTGCATGTTGTTTACCGACCAATCAGTGTTTGTTAAAGTCATACGATTTTTCTGCTTTTCTGCCATTCATTGCAGCTGACCCTCTTCATTGCATTTCTTTTGAATCAGTGCTGTTCGGTTATGCACAGTATTTGCAATTCAGCAAAAATTGAATCACTTTTTTTGCATTTGCAATGGATCGGAGGGTAGCTATGAGCGCCCGAAAAGATGACACAGTCAACAGTTTGTGGAAGGCTTATAGATGTTCGGCTCGAGTATAGTTGTGAATTGATTCTTTTTATTCGATATAGTTCAATTTTTCGCTTTTGATTGGTTTCCTTGGTTAAAATGCGTTCGGAAATGAGAAATTATGTTCACTGCTTTCAAACTTATAAATGGAAGTAAATTTAGAAATGAATATTAATTTTACTCTTAGGGGATACTTAGTTTATGTAAGGAAATAATTTGTTTTAATTTGAATTCATATTAATTATACGCTTTAGGATCCGGCTAAGTAGTTTAAAAAATTTATTTATAATTAGGCAGTGAAGATGATAACATTTTCTGCTGAAAGAAAATCAAGAATAATTTGTATTGAATTAAATATCAAAGATAATAAAATGAGAGCTCCAATATTTAAGAGAAAATGCGACGAGTCCTAGAATGAAATAGAATTAATAACAATCAAAGGTTTAGAGCAAACTCAGTTGATGTAAGGCAATAGTATAGTATAATTTAAATTCATATCAATCATACGTTTTAAGATCCAGGCAAGGGGTTAACGGAATAAGTTTATAACAAAGAGTAATTTGAATTGAACTACATAAGGCGCATCAAAGTTAATAATATAAATACTTTGATAGTTGTAAAAAGAAATCAATCATACGTTTAGAGTTATTTATGGAATTTCTTTGCTTTAACTTTAATTGATATCAATCATACGCTTTGGCAAGTAATTTACATAATTTATGTAAATTTAGGTAAATTTTGTACGACTGGATACATTTAGATTTTCAAATAAGAGAAATCCAAAGTAATTTTAGTTAAACTAAACGTAGCTATAACTGATAATGAAATAAGTCCATTGGGTTAACAATAAATCATTATTTGGATGAAACCAAATATATTAGTATTGATAATATATGTTTATCAATTTACTTAAAATCATCCTAATGCTCAGCTGATGGAATGATATTTATAACTTGACGCATGACTGCACCCAGAAATGGTTGTACCAAGATTACGACCGTTAAAGCATTGAACATTGAACGTTATGGAAACTCGAAGAAGAAACTTAAGGCATAAAACTGACTTTTACCTACCAAGTCTTTGGACTCTAACCTGCCATCTACACGTCCAAAATTAGGTTTTGTCATCAATAAAAAAATTATTAAAAATTGAATATGCCGTAAACTGCTTGTAAGTCATTTCAATGGTGGCCATACTACCTTATAATGCGTTCATTATTATTTGTCTTACAATTAAGAAAATTTTGTGCACTTTAATTATATTATGAATATAAAACGAAACCGAAAATGTGTAGATTACTAATTTTTTAAGATTGAATTACATTAAAATTTTATAAAATTGTAATAAAAGCCAATCTATTATTTTTGCATGACATTGTAAGTTTTATTTAGCATAGTTAGAACGATCGAATTTAGGTCTAATATATACAGTTTTATTCGATAACTTATTACTATTAAAAAAATTCTCTGAGAAACTCCCGTTTTCAGGTTTTCTATAAAATGCTGGGAGTAAAATCTCAAATACGCTAAATGAATCCCAAAATTGTCTGAGCAGTTTTTTTTTAAATATAAAATCTGATGTTGGTAATGCAAAACCTACTTGTACAAAGCGAGATACAGTTTGATAAAACCATATATTGGAAAACTATACTATATTAGATTTCCTCAATTTGTGTTTTTATCCAGGAAGTTGGTAGTACGGGAAAATTATGAGATTCCTTTAGATTAATCAATCAATCTCAAGTACTTAAGTTGAATAATGTTGTAGGTAATTGAAAGATAACTTCAAATCAAATTTGGATTCGATATAAAGTTTAAGTTTCGTAATCGTAGATATTTCTTTAATGACTTGTACCTTTTAGGTTTTATCTTTTATTTGCGCTATCCAAGCGCATTTGTACTCCAGGATGAATAATAAAACTACATTTTTTATATTAGGGAGTGATAGCGACAATTTGGAAATTTATCGGAGGAAATTTAACTTATATTCATCACCCTATTATAAATCAACCCTATAATAAACCAAAATTATGCTTTTATTTGAGAAATTGAATGAATACAAAAAAAAAAAAAAAATCTTCAGTTCCTAAAAATTCAATTTTACATTTTAATTATTATGTGAATACTTTATATTCTTTTTTACCGACGAAATTTCAATAAAATTTATTACCATATTTTTTTAATCTACTTAAAGCTGCCATAATATCAACCAACTATAAATTCGAACCCATGTAAGGATTTTGCAAGAATGAAAAAACATTGTAGAAATTGGTGAATGTTAGAGGGATCTGACAGAAACCGATTAGAAATGTAACTAAATGTTATAGACATGAAATGGGCTCCATTAATCCAAAATTATGACTGGATAGGAGAACAAATCATTGTATTAATTCTGATCACACACATTGGGTTCCACTGGTGATCCTCTCATGAATTACTGACCAATTTGCAAATTTTTGTGCAAATTGAGTTCCGACTGAGAAGCAAGAGTGCACAGCGCATGCATGAATGTAGTCATTTGATTTCAAAACTTTTGGGTTTGTAAATCCATTCTATTTAATTGAGAATATTTCTTTCTTCTCATATGCAACCTGGATTTGGTGCCTTAAATTGATTGATTTCTTATGTCAGATTTTGCAGAAAATAAAAATGTTATGCTGAAATATCAGGAATTCTATTTAATTCTTCAAACATCAAAATAAAGTATATTAACTTCTACTTATATCTTCTCTTTTTACCACCAAAATCTACAAAGTTATGCCAGAATTTGTCAAGTAGTCTTTGCACTGATATTTGCCATACATCATGGATACCATTAGCGGACTTTTTAATAATTGACCAATAAACTATTGTAAAGGCCGCCCATCTGGCATGGATGTCAGCTGTTAAATACCTGTCATATGAAGTGTTTTCTTATTTAGTGAAATGTTTGCCATTTACGAATATGGATCGTTTAACAACCGAAGAATTTTAAGCCGACTGACTATTTACTATGCTGTAGATATCCTGATTGGGTGCTACAGTAACAGGCTTTTAATGCTGATTTTTCGAACAAATTTTTCTTCAGTGGTGAGGCTCATTTCTCACTCCGTGGTTACGTCAAAACTGAAGAAAAAGGGTCTCTGAGAATCCAGAATTGTGGAAAAGTCATTGCATCCTGAAAAAGTGACTGTTCGGTGTGCATTGTGGTCTGGAGATCTGTCGTAGGATAACCCTATGTTGCAGCAGTAATTGTGTTCCAATTTAACACCAAAAATACTGTAATATTAACAATTTATGATATGACGTTTGTTGGTCTAAAATGATTCCGTCCTTTTGGAGATCTAGAATTCTTTCTTCTTCTTTTTTTTTATAGATTTTCTTTTACATTTATTTTACTATTTGATTTGTTGTATTAAACGTGAATTTTTAAGCAAAATCCAAAAAATTATGCCAGCATGGTCCCAAAAGCAGTCTTTGTATTAATATCCATCATATGCCGCAGGTTTCGCTGACTTCATAAATCTACAAAATAATGCTAGTATTTGCGAAGCAAACTTTGTAATAATATAAATCATACGCCGTTGATTCCTCTGGCTGGTATTTTAGTTTGCCTGTTTAATTCTTTCCCTTTCTTTTACTCCACAAAATCTTAACTTATTCCACGCGAAAAATGTGCTCCATTAATGAGAAATTTATTAACAAAATCTTAGAAAATATCTTAGTATTTGCGAATTAATCTTCGTATTCATATCAATCATACATCGCGCAGTCCACTGGAGAGTATTTTAGAAATCAGCTCAATAAATTTTACATTATAGCAATTATGGTGTTTACATTTAACAGTAAAAAACCATGTTTTTAAAATGAAATAACTGTTGTCTGAATAGCATCAGCTAATTCATCTGTAAATATTTTTTTCTTTTATTCGCTTCATAATTTTTTTTTATTTGATGTTTTATTGACGTCTTTGATCTCCCTATCGGTCTTTGCAGTTGCTACACAAATTGAAATGGAAAATCTTTGTGATTTTCAATTGAATTTTCTGCTCTTTAACTGTAACAATAACATCTTTTTGCCTTGATTATATAGCATAATCTTGGGAATCCTTTTTGTCCGTCCCTTTGGCTTTTATAATGTCCGTGGCCGTAGGGTATCTAAAAATTACTATACGCATTAATCACATTCTTACCGTTTTATCATACAAGAGTCCTTAGTGTAGATTCCTAAATTAACAAGCTAAAACTCTTATCCTGTCAAACTGACCATCCTTTCAGTTGTCCTTTTGCCTCCGCTCTTTGCCTAACTATCCCTTACACTGTGATTCATCTTGAAGTAGGGTATCTGTTGGGTTGTTTGGTTTCTATACAAACTCTTCCTTATATAGTTATTTTTTCGTTCAGTTCCCTTCTCTTTCATTCCTCTAAGTATTCTCCATGTTCTGTGAGTGTTGTGTTATTTTTTTAAAGCTTGTACATGAGAGTGTGTTTTTTTGTTGCTTTTTAGGGTTTTGTAGTCAGCTTGGTTTGCCGTTGTTTTTCCTCTACTTTTTGTATTATTCATGCCATTCATGTTTGTATTCATTTAAACATTTGTCTGTCTTCATTTAATTCGAACATTACCAACAAAACACCAACAGACCAAAAGAAAAGGAAACCAAATAGCAGAGGGCACAAAGGAAACCCAGTAACAAAACAGGCAGAGAAAGAACAAAAAATTCTATAGGAAATAAAATCCGAAACAAAAGTTTATAGAAAATGAAAGAATGTCAGTAGTTTTCGTTTCCAATTCAAGGAAATGAAAGGTTGTCGTTATTTTGAAATCGATTTAGAACGACTCGTTTTAAATGCAAGTGGCGCGCCCACCCTTATTCCGGTTGAGTTTGTTTGTAACATTTAATATCTCTGGGCAGGACATTTTGTTTGCCGCAAATTGCCTTAGGTTTCGTCGACAGAAACCTTTAGAATATTCAGGTAACATTATCTAAATAAATATAAAAATTTCGTTACTCTGAAGAAATGAATGTATAATCACTATCCCCGAATGGAAGAATACACAACCGGCGGTCTATTATTAAAAGAGATATGACTGCATAAAAGAAACCCTGTTGTTACTGTCAACTGGAGTCATCGGTGACATGACTCATTGGTTTTGGGCTAAAAATATGATTTGAGGCAGTATAATTATTGCATGTTAGGTATAATTAACAACTGAAATGTTTTATATACATTTGTTGTTGATTTTTCTTGCCAAGTGGAGTCATTCAAGATAGACTAAGAAAATTTGGCTATGCATTCGAGGGTTACACCTTTTCTTAACGGATTTCCTCATTGAGCTAATACCATATCGAGCAGTCGACAAGTCTAGTAGAAGTTTCTCAAACTAACATTCGAGATAATCATTAAATATGTAATATATATTACATTAATAATACATATAATATTAATTAATATAATATTTAAGCGGTTGTAAATATCGTATATAATGTATAAATAATAATATAGTAAATAAATATATAATATAGTACATATTTGTGATATACAAAATGAATTTGTTTTGTTGTCCCTTCACTCATACAATAACTCTGTTTACTACAATTAAAAAAAATTATATTTATATTTCAAAATAAAGGATTCACTAATTTTGAAATATGTGGCATAAAGTGAGTGGAATTTTATAATTTAATAAACATGTGAACAAATTAACTGTCATAGACTTATCAATTTCTAAAATTATGATCTTTTGCTGGCACGTGTGCTTTTCTTTCATATCCGATATCAGCCATGAATTTCTCTAATGCTTACGAAGTTATACTAGAAAATATAAAGATTCTACCGTATTAATATTAATCATACGTACAGAGATATACATTCAAGGAGGGTGGAGAAATTGTCCCATATCGTTCAAAAGTGATACACATTGTAGTATACTTGGAAAAAAAAAAATAAATAAATAATTTTAAAGAACGGGAGAAACTTTTATTTCCATTGCCGAACTTATTGAATATACTTACGGAATTATACAAAGAAATGTAAAGATTTCCGTGTATAAATATTAATTAATGGTGATGTTCAATACTTATATACATTTAAGATATGTGTGAAAGTTATAAATTTGTTTGTAGGCATTGTAGTTCGTTACTTTTCTGATATTTTGGTATACATACTTTGAAGGAAGCATATAATTCAGTTTAAATTTAATGGATAACCATCCATACTTTGTAAAGATTTGTAATGAAATGTAAATGTTACTAAGGAAATTGTCGAATTTTTTGTGTTATCTTAAAAAAAGTTGAGAAGAGAATATTGAAAGTAAAATTAGAATTTTTTTTCAATTTTGCAACAAATGTTATCTAAGTACTGAAAATATAATCATGGAATTTTTGAAATTTATGTGAGTTTTATCAAGGTTCAAAACTGCTGTCTGGTTATAGCACATTTTCTTCAATTATTGATATTAGCCATAGATTTCCTACTAACAATTGCAAACTTTTGCAAGAAAACGTAACGATTTCCCAATACTAACGTTACTTATACGTAATATGCTATTTACTGTATGCAAGTGAAGAACATTCATACTACTATCATTATTAAAAGGATGTTTAGGATGAATCTCGGGACCCGATACAACCATCAAATTTTTCTTTGACCGCCGTGTTGTTGTTTTTGAGGAGTAGTCAGGTAATCGGCAAGTCTAGTAAAAGCTTGTCAAAGTGGGGAATCGACACCGCTCAGTGAGACCAAGTATAGAAAGTTTTCTATTCTTGTTTCCTTGTATTCTATTCATGGGATGCACAGGAATTAATTTCTGCTGTTGTTTCTTTGAGTGTTTAACAAAATAGTTTTGAGCATAAGTTGAAGAGGAATGTTATCAAAGATTTCCAAAAATATATCCATTATAATGAAACTTCTTAATCAAACATATTTTAAAAATCTTTGGGAATTTAACCAACTTTATCTTGTTGATGCTTTTACACGAGCTTTTGCATTAATCATTTAAACTGTTATATAGAAAGACATGGCGGGTCATTCGCGTTAATATCAATCAAATGCCCTTTCTTCTTATTTGTATCATGCCCACAAATTTGCAGCAAAGGATGAAGGTGAAGTATTTTTTTCATACTATATAGCATTATCAAGAGACTTTTTAAATTTTAAGCAAAAAAAAAAAAAAAAAGAGATTGAAGCAAATGTAGAATTTGTAGAATTTTTGTAATTTTATTATTATTTTGGAATAATATCCGCTTTGTCTTAAGTACTTCAAGCATGCTTGATAAGTTAGCCATCTGTGTCCTCTAAATTAAACGTTTTCGCACAAGTTGATACCATAATTGCTTACAAAGTTGTAAGAAATTGTATCGTCTCCTCTGTATTAATATCAAAAACTAAAATTGCGTCAACTCATTTTATTAAGATCAATCATTCGCACCAGTTACCAACTAGAAGACATATTGATATTGATTTCACTGTAATAGCTGTCAAAAATATTTCTCCTATATGGGCGGTATCGATTTCTGAATATATGTGTGAATATTACTGTTGAGAAAGTTACGTTTGTAACAGACACTATTTTTCATTAAAATTGTTAAAAGTGGCAATCATTTTAAAAACCACGTAGTTTCTAAGGTTATTTCATTGATCTCTCAGAATTAATATCAGTCATACGGTCTGGTGTCCAGTAA